>ML778790.1:502348-529268 GCA_009831015.1 Picea engelmannii
AACCATCTTCTTGCGAATGCGATTAGCCGTCACATCTCTTCTCAGAGATAAGCTGCCACCATTCTAGCGAGTCTTTCACTCTGTATTTTTACAGTCTCTGTACATTTCTTTCATTAATAGAAATCGTGTATTACTGTATCTCTATGTTTATTGTTGCATCTCTGATATATTTATGTTATATTACTGGATATACGCAATATCTCTGTGCATTTCTTTATTATATCTCCACTCTCATTTCGTGCCGAAAATAATCCGGATCAAGTGCAAATTTCATGTGTAACAAAATGCCCCCTAAAGTGTGAGGTTAGAAGAGAGAACGATGGACAAAACGCTTTACAAATATTTAAAGTAAGGTTGTATACTCAGAGAACATGGTAGAAGATGCAAACAAACATCCAACAAATATTATGACATATTTCAAACCCAAGGCAGACATACCTATGCTTGGGTGATAAAGATTTACAAGATATGGCCGCCATAAAATACACTACGGATCGATAAGTATATTGACAAAATGGTATATCCACTAAAGATACATTGTGGATATACACTCCCATGACCTGAACTGATCGTAGCCATGAAGAATACACAGTGGATCTATGAGATGACAAGCCAACCATGACCAATACAAAGTGGATCTATGTAACAGTTTATGTGTCATTGTTCAAAAGAAACTCCTTCGCAACCTGGACAAAGTACATATAAGAGTGATGACTCAACCCAGGGTATTCTTACTGATCCTGATGTAGTATGAATCTAACCATGTGAATAGATGTCTTGATGTCGAACATGGCAGAAACCAATTGATTATCGGTCAATGATGTAAACTGTTAACAAGCGCGAGGGAGATCACCATTGATGTCAATGATTCCCAAGGTACTCTAGTACATTCCAACGAATGTGAATGGATGAGATGAAGTCGAACATTCACAGAATCATCCGACCAGAGGTCAATGATGTAAACCCACTGTTGGATGTGAGGAAGCCTACCATTAAGGAATGCAGGTCTCAAGGTGCTAAATAGTTTCTAAGTCTAGTTCTCAGATAATGTGTTGAAGTCGACAGGAATAGAATCGTCGCAGGAGGGCCTTGATGTATCCCCCATCAACGACATGAAGAAAACACATAGATGTAATTGGTAGATCAAATGAACATGGACCAACATGGGTACTGAAAAAAGATATTTGTGATGGATGACTCACGAGGTAGATACTTCCCTTGAACACTGAGGCACAACAACATAAACATGACATGAACCAAATCACAATGATGCAGTGGATACTGTGACTTTCATCGGGTGACCCAAAGTATTAAGAAAAACTCAGAGGACTGGTTCAGTGGATTAAGATGTGTGCAAAGACAAAGTGTCATGTTCAAGGGCGACTCTAAGAGTTATTGGTAGTGTTCTCAAAAACTTCTTGGCTTGCTTCTTTCAATTCCCCCCCCCACAATCCAGATAGAGGAGTACCTCTTTTTAATTTAACGAGCTGAAGGAGGGTAACACATGCTTGATATAAATCACCTCCGGTAAGTTCCTCTTCCTTTGTTTAATGAACTAGAAGAAGTAAGGGTTCGGTTCCATATGGGCCTATCGATGTTTGTTTAACAAGTCCAAAGATAGAAAACGTGAAGGTTTTTCATGATTATAGAGTCTGGGAAAACACCTAAAAGAGAACTCTCTCAGTTCCTTTTTCTTAAATTAGTCTGATGAGACCGAAAAAGAGATAAACTATTGCTCAACAAACATTCTCTTCAAATACTTTAATGATCATGAAGAGAACAAGGTCGCTCAACAATATTTAAATGTTTAGAGAGTCTGAAAAGAGCTTAAAAGAGACTCCAAGGGGTTCCTTTTTCGTGTATCCATATAGTTCTGAAAAAGAGATAAAATTTTACCTGTATGAATTCTCATGTATTTACGAGCACGCGAAAGAACAAAGACTAAGCTCGGTATGCCCCCAGCTTGAAAGCTAGTGGATTAACTCTAGAATGATCATCAAAGACTGGAGACATGCCCTCCAAGCTTCAATTCATTCACCGACTTTGAAGTTGTCACCAATTTCTCTTCTAGATGAGAAAAAGGAGAAGGGTGGATGAAAAGAAGGTTGAAGAGAGGTGACTATTTCATTATTTAATGAGCTTGACATAGGAAAAGAACTATGCTCAGGGTTCCAGGTTTGATCCATAGATTGTTGTTTCATTTTTTAACGAGCTTGCTACAGAGAGGAAAACTATGCTCAAGGCCTCTGTTTCATTTTTTAACGATCTTTCCACAGAGAAGAGAAACTATGCTCGTAACCTATGTTTCATTTTTTAAACGAGCTTGCTACAGAGAGGAAAAACTATGCTCGTGGCTTCTTCTTGATCATGGATTCCAAGAGAATAACACTCTAGAAGGATACCATGTCAAGAGACAAAACTCGGTCATAGATTTCAAGAGATCTTCTCTGGATGGAAGATAAGCACTCTGGAAGGAACACATGTCGAGGGTCGCGAAAGGGGTAAGGAGATCAGGCTCTAATAGCCCTACCGAAGAAATCACCATGTCAACTACTGGATCCAAATCATCGGAAGTCGAAGGTATGGGAGATGATAGGAAATCGACATCAAGAGGGGAGATAGACTATATATCTCCCCGAATTTCTTCACTAGGGGGAAGAAAAAAGGATTGATGATGGTTATCATCCTAACGTAGCTCATAAATTCTCAACATTTCCATGATAGATTCATCCGAGGGAAAAATCGGCGAAATGTAATCGATTGTAGATGACAAGGAACTCAACCATGATTTCATCAAGGAAACGTCAGGTGCTAATAAATGTTGGTCATCTGACGAGGGAGAAGTGGATAGGATAGAAATGTATGATGTTTCAGCTAGACTAAGTGGCATTGTGTCACCTAGTGCATTGAATTCCAATGGACAAGGTACAATCCAAGGGTTAGATGATTCCAAAGATTGATAAGCTGCGGTCAAAATCATATCAACGGTGGAAATATGATGTGTAGTCGATGGAAGTGGTGTAGGGAAGGTACCCATGAGGCTAGAATCTTTCAGAAAGACAACACCAATGCTTTCATACGTGATCTTGTGGTCTCCCAAGAAAGGAATATTGTTGGTAGCGGGGGCGAGAGCATCAGTCGTGTAGAAATCCAACTCATCAACAATGACAATTTTTCCTTGATGAGGAAATTGTACACATCGAAAGACTGACGAGGCAACGACAGTCATAGCATAAAACCAACTTCTTCTGAGTAACAAGTTGTAATCGAGGGGAGCATCAACCACCTTGACATCAACAGTAACAATTTTTCCACCCAATTGGATGGGCAGGGACTGTAAAAGACCATGGGGATGAAAACCTCGCCCATCGAAGGTGCGTAACATCGTTGGGGATTTGTTAAGTGCGGGTGATTTTAAGCCTTTCCAACATTCTAAATACATGACACAAGTTGAGGCTCCCTTATCTAGAATAGTTTGGTGGATTTGTTGATTGTGAACAACAACATCAACCTGAAAAGAAAGTTGGTGGGAGAGTCGAGATGTATAAATGTCCAGGTTAAACACGATATGGTTGGACGACTCAGGATCAACAACACCAATAGCGGCCAAGAGCGTTCTACATTGACTAGGGCAGTGCTATAGAACTTCTAACGCAGACATAGAACACGGTGCTTGAGCCAAATATTCAACAATGTTGTAGTTATGGGTGGCACGTGAACTAGGATTAATGGTATCTTTACATATATTTCTCTTAGGAGGGTGTGAGATAGAGTTAAACGTGGGTTTCTCAATCTGAAGTGGTCCAGATGGAGGAGTAACCGATGGGAGACTAACGGAAGATGGTTATGGATCCGATAAAGTACCGATACCATTCATGTCTTTCCCTTTGTTAGGGTTACCTGGTGTGTCATATGTCTTAGAGCGAGTGTTCAAATTAATCCCATTAAACATATAAATATGTGCACTCGACGAGGCCTCATCATTAGGGTGGCTAGAACTGCCCCCAAGAGAGGGGGTTTGAGAAACCATGGATTGCTGCTATGGAAAAGGCTGAGTAAGCACATCGGGTTGTGACTTTCCTTGGAAAATTTTGGCCACTTCATTGCAAAGTGGATAGTCTCGAGTGTAGTGATCGTCACCACAAATGATACATGGGAATTTAAGTTTCCATTGTGTTTGCTTTTTGATAGAAGGTTTGAAATTGATTTTTTGGTTGTTGATTGTTATTTTTTTATTTATTCTTTGTCTTCTTCTTACCTCTGGATTGTTGTGAAGGGGCAGATTGAACTACATTTACCTTAGAGAAAAAAGTTTGGGGGGAGGTAGAGGAGAGTGTGGTCGATTGGGAAGTAGATTGAGTTTTGATGGCACTGATAACACCATCCGCATGAGATGAGGATGATGGCTTAGATGGATCGGTATTAGCTCGAACAACATTCGAAAGAAAATCATACAAAGTACTAGATTTTGAATAAAACAAATCTAAGTACTAAGCCCGAGCAATGGATTTTTCCTCTGTGACCGTGCCACCCATAGAGACATCGCTTGCGATCAGGGCTAAAAGTTATTTAGTAAACCATTTCTCCAATAATATGTCAGGAATGATTACCTTGATCATCCTTCGTCGTCGCCTCCACTCATGAATATGGTTAGAGATATGCACGGATTTAGTTTGACAAAGGGAGGTCAAGAGTTCAGTACCCGTCTCGTAGTGAATAGGTAGTTGAAAGTGCATGAGGAAATACATGGAAAGGAAATTGAAATTATGAAAAGAAGCATGTAGTAGTTCAATATACCACTTTGCTTCCGAGCCTGTAAGTGTTCGCTGGAAAAGACGCAAATGTACAAAATCATCCATGAGGGAGTTTGATGAACACCCAAAATGGAAATTCATCACATGGTTGTTTGGATCTTCACCAGATTTTTCGTCAAATTTCAGAATATCAGAAGGAAGTTTAGCTAGAATGACTAGCCAAATCGGTGAATGAAAAATAGGATCATTAGTTAACTAAGAAAAGTCTGGGAGATCCAGAGTCACAAGGAAAGGTAGTTGTCGCTTAATTTGTGGATGATACTGGTGCGGCATAGGAACACCAGTAGGACCATAAACTGGGTTAGGTGGATAGTTGTAACCAGTAGGTCCTCCTACATATGGTTGTTGCTGGCCAGGATAAGCAGGATTCGATGATAGATGAGAAACATTTGCATAACCCGGTGGGTTCTAAGTATTATAGGTCGAGGGATTTTCTTTTCCATGAGGAGGATAAACATTTTCCCCTTGAGGACGGTAAGGAGTATATCCCTGAGGTGGATAGACATTAGACCCATGAGGAGGATAAGATTTTGGTCCTGGAGAACTCTAGGTGGTGTTTGGGATGTCACTCAGATAAGGTTGTCCGCAAGATGTTCTGGAAGGAACAGGATTTGATACTCCTCCTAGTGGACTATGAGATGAGTGCCCCTAAACATGGGGTTGAATAAAATTTCCTCCTGAAGATACTCCTCAGGATTGTGAAGGGTTTCCAGCAAACGCAGGTTGCCCCCCTTCTAGTGACGGATTTACGACCGGGGTATGACTAGAAAATAGAGGTTGCCCTCCAAGAGGAGCATGAAAAGGGGGTTGTCCCCTGGGATGGGTAGGCCTGCCATAGAATGGTAGTCCTCTAGGATGGAAAGGTTATTTACATGGTGGTTTCCCTCCAGCCAGTTGTGTTTGGCTAGTAGGGGTCTGCATTCTCGGGTGAAAATATGTCCCAACAGGATCGTGTGGAACATGTGGAGTTATACAGTAAAAGATTGTAGAAACTGGGGTACGGATTGAAGTGCCTTGGAGATGAGTAGAAGTAATGAGTCCAACATTAGGATGGACTTGTGTTGGCATAATAGTAGGGTTAATAACCTGATCAATTGGGTGATTTATGGTTTCACCGGATGGTCCTGTTTCACTAGGAGGGTCATGAGGATGAAAGGGTTGTCAAAAGGATTCAAAATTTTCATAGAGATTGTGTCCCAATGAAGTCCTCCATATAGAATGAGTAGGTGTGGGATTGGTATCTAATGCGGTGCTAGGATGAACAGGAGTCCTATACTCATCACCAAATATTGGTTCTGTGGATCCCATATATGTTTCGGTAAAAGTTCTCTCCGATAATCATGGGACCTCTTCGTCTATGACGTTGCCAAGGGAGTCTAAACGAAGCAAAAGTGGTTCGAGAGGGGTTACTAACATAGATATAGTGTGAGGAGTTTTCAACCATAACCAAAGCACCTTCTGAGTTATCTAACGGAGGATCAATAACACTTCCAACATCAGATTGATTTTCTACCTCTCCACAGTAGTTGTCTTCTGGAGGGTTAGGATGTAAGGGTCGATATCCTTTTGGAGGCAGCCCTTGCATCCTGTGATCAAAGAAGACCTTTATCTTCTATAGGCTCAATTTTGGAGAATAACAGAACACACTGAAAATCTAGGGCCAACTAACAAAAAGAAATAGCATACGCTAATAAAATCTAGGAATCAATCAAGCAAACAAAACTTCTCTCGATGATCGTACTAGTTGGTGATGAAATCCAATGTCGCGCGATCAAGTTGAGAAGGCGCTAGGATATGGTGGAATAATTACAATGGCGACCTTGTTAACGAAATTTCACCTTGGTGCAAGCTTCCACACAGTAATTGTGGATTTACCCTCCAAGGAGCCTGAGTGAGTTTGACCAATGTCTATTCCAGGTACAGTGAAACTTCCCTTCACCGTAACCTTGTGTAAGTACCTAAAGATGATGGCAACTAAAGACACCAATTCCCAGTGAGTCCCTGGGCAGGTATAGTCGACACTCTGATCCGAAACATATGTGTAGTATAACAAGTCCGAAATCAACTTGAGAGGCTCCCACACATAATCGTGGGAATACCTCCAAGTGACCCCCAATATAAAATTGGACCACTACCAATAGTTGAACCATGGAGGGATAATCTCCATAATTCGCCCGAATGCGACCTCGTGCATAACCACTGTGTGAGAGGGGGATCCTAGAAAATCGATACGACAATTGGATTTGACTCTCCCTAGCTCAGGATGCTAATGTTTGTATTGAAAACTTTTTAGAGTTGTACTAACAACCTAATCCAAAGTGCTAACCCTAGTCTACTGTTGGTGGAAGATCCTAAAAAAAAAAACAAAAAAATGTTCTAGATAATTTTTAATTAGCATTTGTTTTACAACTGTTCTTTACTCAAAGGGTGTATGAAAGTGAAACTGATGGAATGATGACTCAATTCTCAAGACATGTGTAAAAGATGATAAGAAATCGTTTATTTTCAATGAACACATATTTAAGGGAAAGATAAAGAGTTGTTTTCACTATCAAACACTAATATGGAATGTCCTCAATCAATATGTTCTCAATCGAATCCAATGTAATGCTGAAACATTTCAGAAATTCCTTCTAATATGAAAACCAATCACTAAGATGTATCTTTGTTGTTTTTATGCGAATGATGATTAATTCAATGAAAAAACTATCCTACAAGCTACCCTTTCAAATCAAGGAGATTCAGACAAGCATAAGCATATTTCACACAAACAACACACCCTCTTTCTATGATTGAAACAAGAAGAAAAAAGAAAAAAAAAAGATAACAGATAAAATCAAGAATTTCACACAAAATAAAGTTTCTAAGAAAGATCACCTCAAAGAACCAAATTAGATGATTCACAGATTTCTGATGCCCTTCACTAGAGTTCTTGCTCAGTTGGATAAGAGAGAATAAAGGAGTGGATTGATTCCAAGTTCTCAACAATAGAAAAAATCAAAATAAGGAAGAAGTTCACAAAATTTGAACAACAAAGTGCTTATTTCTCAGAAAGTAGAGTTTCAAAGGTTAATAGGAAGAAGCATTGAAGCACAAAGAAGCTGAGCAAGGGAAAAAACAGAGACTGGACTACAAAAAAGACAATTCTGCAAAGTTTTTTGCAAAGGAAAGGCTGGAGCTCTAGTGTGAGGGGCACCAGAGCATTATAACGCTCTGTCTAAGACTAAGGGGAAGCGCCATTGCTTTTCTAACATAGGCAAGGGAGTTCCAGGGTTCCACAACTCAGAAAATTGTCAAAAAAAGCAAAAACTTAGTCAAACTTTGTCAATCAAGATGAATGTGATGGAATAAGGATTCAATCAACATATGAAATCAAACATACAGAGTGAAAAAGGTCTAAAAATAAAAAAGGGTATGACAAGGTCTATGAGGAAAACCAAAACTGAAAGTTTCGATTCGATCCCCAACAGAGTCACCAATTTCTATTGTAGGAAAATCTCCCTACGGACAAGTAGATTCCCTCTTGAGAGCTAGACTCTTAACTCTAAGACAGAAGGTGCTTAACATGGACACTGACTTCCTTTTAGATCTAATCAAGATGATGAACAAAAGAGAAGGAGGAAATCATGTACCTTATGAACGTTGTTTGTCCCTGCAAGGTCCAGGATGTGCTTCGATCTTGAGCTCCTTGGTAGATCTTGCAAGACAAACAAAAATACAAACAACTTCCTACTCTACTAAGATTAGCTAAAACATAGATCCATCTACTGTAGACAAACTTATATGGAACAAGTACAATTTTGAAAGAAACAGGCCAAGCATTGATTATATTGATGAGAACAAAGGGTTACTTACAGCCATGGATGTAGTGCAGTAGCTTCACCAAGATCTCCTTGTCCAAAACCTTTCTTAAATAGTCCACACACAGAATGTTGATGCTCCAAATGACATCTTCCTCATGAGATCATAAGTTAGATGCTTCAAAATTCTTTCCTTCTCCCCTACCACTCATGAGATCATAAGTTTGGTATCCTCAATCTCCATTCCCCCCTTCCTCCATGGAAATCCCTCATTATATAGTATTTGGACAGTTAACCACCATGGAGAGGATCTCTCATCAAATCCACTAAGAAAGGGATCTCTGAGATATTTAGGGAGAAAATATCTCTTAAGGATTTTGGGGAGAAAATATCTCTCAAGGATTTTAAGGAGGAAATATTCAACCATCCATGAGATTCTCCACCTTCCCTAAAAAATAGGAAACCAAATGTGAGGTGGATCCTCACACTTAATTACTTTCATTTTCATGAATATTAATAATAATTCATGTGCACTTGATTCTCTCACTTAATCAATTTCTTTTCCATGAATATTAATAATAATTCATGCGTACTTAGTATTTTTTCCTTCATGTAATATATCCCTCCGCCACATTGACTAGGGATTGTGACATAGGTTATTCCATGGTGTCAAGGTGTATGTGACACTTATACAACACTTTACGACACTTAGGGCGAGGTGCCTAGGTATGAAAATTTCATGTGTAACATAATGCCCCTTAAAGTGTGAGGTCAGAAGAGAGAACGATGGCCGAAACACTTTACAAATCTTTAAAGCAAGGGTGTAGACTCAAAGAACCTAGTAGAAGATGCAAACAAACATCCAACAAATATTATGACATGTTTCAAACCCAAGGCAGGCATACCTATGCTTGGGTGATAAAGATTTACAAGATATGGCCACCATAAAATACACTATGGATCCATAATTATATTGACAAAATGGTATAGTCGTTGAAGATACACTATGGATCTACACTCCCATGACCTGAACTAATCGTAGCCATGAAGAATACACAGTGGATCTACAAGATGACAAGAAATAGCCATGACCAATAAAAAGTGGATCTATGTAACAATATATGTGTCATTGTCCAAAAGAAACTCCTTCGCAACATGGGCAAAGTACATATAAGAGTAATGACTCAACCCAGGGTCTTCTTACTGATCCCGGTGTAGAATGAATCTAGCCATGTGAATAGATGTCTTGATGTCGAACATGGTAGAAGCCACTTGATTACCGATCAATTATGTAAACCATTAACAAGCGCGAGGGAGATCACCATTGATGTCAATGATTCCCAAGGTACTCTAGTACATTCCAACGAATGTGAATGGATGAGATGAAGTGGAACATTCACAGAATCATCCGATCAGAGGTCAATGATGTAAAGCCACTATTGGATGTGAGGAGGCTTGCCATTAAGGCATGGAAGTCTCAAGGTACTAAATAGTTTCTAAGTCTAGTTCCCAGACAATGTGTTGAAGTCAACAGGAATAGACTCGTCGCAAGAGGGCCTTGATGTATCCCCCATAAACGACATGAAACAGACATAGAGATGTAATTGGTAGATCAAATGAACATGGACTGACACAGGTATTGAAACAAGATATTTTTGATGGCTGACTCGCGAGGCAGATACATCCCTTGAACACTAAGGCACAACAACATAAACATGACATGGACCAAAACATGATGATGCAGTGGATACTGTGACTTTTGTCAGGTGACCCAAAGGAGTAAGAAAAACTTAGAGGATTGGTTCAGTTCAGAGTTTCAGCAGATTAAGATGTGCGCAAAGACAAAGTGTTGTGTTCAAGGGTGACTCTAAGAGTTACTGGTAGTGTTCTCAAAAACTGCTTGGCTTGCTTCCTTCAATTTTTCCCTCCCATCCAGATAGATGATTACCTCTTTTTAATTTAACGAGATCGAGGAGGGTAACACATGCTCTATATAAATCACCTTCGGTAAGTTCCTCTTCCTTTGTTTAACGAATTGGAAGAAGTAAGGGTTTGGTTCCATATTGGCCTGTCGATGTTTGTTTAACAAGTCCAAAGATAGAAAACTCAAAGGTTTGTCATTATTATAGAGTCTAGAAAAACATTTAAAAGAGAACTCTCCCAGTTCCCTTTTTGTAAAGTAGTCTGATTAGACCGAAAAAGAGATAAACTATCTCTCAATAGACGTTCTCTTCAAATACTTTAACGAGTGTGAAGAGAACAAGCTCGCTCGGCAATATTTTCATGTTTAGAGAGTCTGAAAAGAGCTTAAAGGAGACTCCAGGGGGTTCCTTTTTTGTGTATCCATAAAGAGATAAAATTTTACCCAGATGCATTCTCATGTATTTATGAGCATGCGAAAGAACACAGACTAAGCTCGGTATGCCCCCAGCTTGAAAGCTAGTGGCTTAGCTCCAGAATGATCATCAAAGGCTGGAGACATGCCCTCCAAGATTCAATTCATTCACTGACTTTGAAGTTGTCACCAAGTTATCTACTATATGAGAAAAAGGAGAGGGGTGGATGAAAAGAAGGTTGAAGAGAGGTGACTATTTCATTTTTTAACGAGCTTGACATAGGAAAAGAACTATGCTCAGGTTTCTGGGTTTGATCCTCATATTGTTGTTTCATTTTTTAACGAGATTGCTACAGAGAGGAAAACTATGCTCAAGGCCTCTGTTTCATTTTTTAACGAGCTTTCCACAGAGAAGAGAAACTATTCTCGTAACCTCTGTTTCATTTTTTTAATGAGCTTGCTACAGAGAGGAAAAACTATGCTCGTGGCTTCTTCTTGATCATGGCTTCCAAGAGAATAACGCTCTAGAAGGATACCATGTCAAGGGACAAAAATCGGTCATGGCTTCCAAGAGATATTCGTTGGATGGAAGATAAGCACTCTGGAAGGACCACATGTCGAGGACTGTGATAGGGATAAGGAGATCAAGCTCCAATAGCCCTACCGAATAAATCACCATGTCAACTACCAGATCCAAATCATTGGAAATCGAAGGTATGGGAGATGATAGGAAATCGACATCAAGAGGGGATATAGACTGTATATCTCCCCGAATTTCTTCACGAGGGGGAAGAAAAAAGGATTGATGAAAATTATCATCCTGAGGTAGCTCGTCAATGCTCAACATTTCCATGATAGATTCATCCGAGGGAAAAATCAGGGAAATGTAATCGATTGCAGATGGAAAGGAACTCAACTATGATTTCATCGAGGAAATGTCAGGCGCCAATAGATGTTGGTCATTCGACGAGGTAGAAGTAGATTGGATAGAAATGTATGATGTTTCAGCTAGACTAAGTGGCATTATGTCACCTAGTGCATTGAATTCTAATGGACGAGGTACAATCCAAGGGTCAGATGATTCAAAAGATTGATAAGCCACGGTCGAAATCATATCGATGATGGCGATATTATGTGTAGTCGGTGGAAGTGGTGTAGGGAAGGTACCCATGAGGCTAGAATATTTTAGCAAACCAACACCAATGCTTTGATATGTGATCTTGTGGTCTCCCAAGAAAGGAATATTTTTGGTAGTAGGGGTGCGAGCATCAGTCATGCGGAAATCCAACTGATCAACAATGACAATTTTTCCTTGATGAGGAAATTGTACACATCGAAAGACCGATGAGGCAACGACAATCATAGCATAAAACCAACTTCTTCCAAGTAACAAGTTGTAATCGAGGGGAGCATCGACCACCTTGACATCAACAGTAATAGTTTTTCCACACAATTGGATGGGCAGGGACTGTAAAATCCCATGGGGATGAAAACCTCGCCCATCAAAGGTGTGTAACATCGTTGGGGATTTTTTAAGTATGGGTGATTTTAAACATTTCTAACATGCTAAAGACATGACACAAGTTGAGGCTCCCTCATCCAGAATAGTTCGGTGGATTTGTTGATTGTGATAAAAAAAATCAACTTGAAAAGAAATTTGGTGGGAGAGTTGAGACGTATAATTGTCCAGGTTAAACATGATATGGTTGGATGACTCAGGATCAATAGCGCTAATAGCTTCCAAGAGCGGTCTACGTTGACTGGGGCAGTGCTATAGAACTTCTAACGTAGACATAGCACATGGTGCTTGAGCCAAATCTCCAACAATGTTGTAGTTCTCGGTGGCACGTGAACTAGGATTAAAGGTAGATTTACGTATAGTGCTCTTACGAGGGCGTAATATATTGTCGAATGTGGGTTTCTCAATCTGAAGTAGTCCAGATGGAGGAGTAACTGATGGGAGACTAACGGAATATGGTGGTGGATCCGGTAAAGTACTGGTACCATTAGTGTATTTTCCTTTGTCAGGGTTACCTGGTGTGTCGTATGTCTAAGAGTGAGTGTTTGAATTAATCCCATTAGACATATAAATATGTGCACTCGACGAGGCCTCATCATTAGGGTGGCTAGAACTGCCCCCAAGAGAGGGGGTTTGAGCAACCATGGATTGTTGTAGTGGAAAAGGATGAGTAATCACAGTGGGTTGTGACTTTCCTTGGAAAATTTTGGCCACCTCATTGCGAAGTGGACAGTCTCGAGTGTAGTGATCGTCACCACAAATGATACATGGGAATTTCAGTTTTCGTTGTGTTTTCTTTTCGGTAGCAGGTGTTTGAAATTGATTTTTTGGTTCTTCATTGTTATTTTTTTATTTATTATTTGTCTTCTTCTTACCTCCGAATTGTTGTGAAGGGGCAGATTGAACTGCATTCACCTTAGAGAACAAAGTTTGGGGGGAGGTAGAAGAGAGTGTGGTCGATTGGGAAGTAGATTGAGCTTTGATTGCACTGATAAAACCATCCTCATGAGATGAGGATCATGGCTTAGATGGATCAATATTATCTCGAGCAACATTCGGAAGCAAATCATACAAAGTACCAGATTGTGAATAAACCAAATCTAAGTATTGAGTCTGAGAAATGGCTTGTTCCTCTGTGACTGTGCCACCCATAGCGACATCGTGAGAGATCGGGGGTAACAGTGATTTAGTAACCCATTCCTCCAATAATATGTCAGGAATGATTACCTTGATCATCCTTCGTCATCGCCTCCACTCATGAATATGGTAAGAGATATGCACGGAGTCAGTTTGATGAAGGAAGGTCAATATTTTAGTACCCATCTTGTAGCGAATAGGTAGTTGAAAGTGTGTGAGGAAAGACATGGCAAGGGAATTGAAATTATGAAAAGAAGCACATGGTAGTTCAATATACCACTTTGTTTCCAAGCCTGTAAGTGTTCGCTGGAAAAGATGCAAACATGCAGAATCATCCATGAGGGAGTTTGATGAACACCACAAATGGAAAGTCATCACATGGTTGTTTGTATCTTCACCATATTTTCTGTCAAATTTTGGAATATCAGAAGGAAGTTTAGCTAGAATGACTGGCCAAACTGGTGAATGAAAAATAGGATCATTAGTTAACCGAGACAAGTCTGGGAGATCCAAAGTCGCAAGGAAAGGTAGTTGTTGCTTAATTTGCAGATGATACTGGTGTGGCATAGGAACACTAGTAGGACCATAAAATGGGTTAGGTGGATAGTTGTAACCAGTAGGTCCTCCTACATATGGTTGTTGTTGGCCAGGATAAGCAAGATTCGATGATGGATGAGAAACATTTACATAACCTGGTGGGTTTTGAGCATTATAGGTCAGGTGATTTGCTTGCCCATGAGGAGGATAAACATTTTTACCTTGAGGATGGTAAGGAGTATATCCCGGAGGTGGATACACATTAGACCCATGAGGAGGATAAGACTGTGCTCCCGAAGAACTCCAGGTGGTGTTTTGGATGCCGCCCGAATAAGGTTGTCTGTAAGACGTTTCGGAAGGAACAAGATTTGATACTCCTTCTATTATATTATGAAATGAGTGCCCCCCAACATGGGGTTGAATAAAATTTCCTCCTGAAGATACTCCCCAGGATTGTGAAGGGTTTCTAGCAAACAAAGGTTGCCCCCCTGCCAGTGGTGGATTTACGACCAGGGTATGACTGGTAAACAAAGGTTTCCCTCCAGGAGGACCATGAAAAGGGGTTTGTCCCCCGGGAGGGGCATTCCAACCATAGAATGGTAGTCCTCCAAGAGGGAAAGGTTTGTTAGATGGTGGTTTCCCTCCAGTCGATTGTGTTTGGCCAGCAGGGATCTGCATTCTCGGGTGAAAAGATATCCTAGCAGGATCGTGTGAAACATGTGGAGCTGTAGAGTAAAATCTTCTAGAAAATGGGTTAGGGATTGAAGTTCCTTGGAGAGGAGTAGAGGTGATGAGTCTATAATTAGTATGGGCTTATGTTGGCGTAACAGTAGGGTTAATAACCTGATCGACTGGGTGATTCGAGGTTTAACCGGTTGGTCATGTTTCACTAGGAGGGTCATGAGGATGAAAGGGTTGTCAAAAGGATTCGAAATGTTCATAGAGATCATGTCCCAATGAAGTCCTACATACAGAACGAGCAGGTGTGGTATTGGTATCTAATGCGGTGCTAGGATGAACAGGAGTCCTATACTCATCACCAAATATGGGTTCTGTGGATCCCATATATGTTTCGGTAAAAGTTCTCTCCAATAATCATGGGACCTCTTCGTCTATGACGTTGCCAAGGGAGTCTAAGCGAAGCAAAAGTGGTTCGAGAGGGGTTACTAACACAAATATAGTGTGAGGAGTGGGATTTTCAATCGTAACCAAAGCGCCTTCTGAGTTATCTAATGGAGGAGCAATAACACTTCCAACGTCAGATTGATTTTCTACCTCTCCACAGTAGTTGTCTTCTGGAGGGTTAGGAGGTAAGGGTTGATAGCATTTTGGAGGCATCCCTTGCATCCTGCGATCAACGAAGGACTTTATCATCTATAGGATCAATTTTGGAGATTAACAGAACACACTGAAAATCTAGGGCCAACTAACAAAAAGAAACAGCATACGCTAATAAAATCTAGGAATCAATCAAGCAAACAAAACTTCTCTCGATGATCGTACTAGTTGGTGATGAAATCCAACATCGCACGATCAAGTCAAGAAGGGGCTAGGATATGGTGGAATAATTACAATGGTGACCTGCTTAGCGAACTTTCACCTTGGTGTAATCTTCCACGCAGTAATTGTGGATTTACCCTCCAAGGAGCCCGAGTGAGTTTGACCAATGTCTATTCCAGGTACAGTGAGTCTTCCCTTCACCGTCACCTTGTGTAAGTACCTAAATATTATGGAAACTAAAGACACCAATTCACAGTGAGTCCCTGGGTGGGTATAGTCGACAGTTTGGTTTGAAACGTATGGGCAGGATAACAAGTCCAGAATCAACTAGAGAGGCTCCCACACATAATCGTGGGTATACCTCCAAGTGACCCCCAATATACAATCTGACCACTACAAACAGTTGAACCACGGAGGGATAATATCCATAATTCACTCGTATGCGACCTCGTGCGTAACCCCTATGTGAGAGGGGGATCCCAAAAAATTGATACAACAATTGGATTTGACTCTCCCTAGCTCAGGATGCTAATGTTTGTCTTGAAAAATTTGGAGAGTTGTACTCACAGCCTAATCCAAAGTGCTAACCCTTGTCTACTATTGGTGGAAGATCCTAAAAAAAAAAAAAAAAAATGTTCTAGATAATTTTTAATTAGCGTTTGTTTTACAGCTATTCTTTACTCAAAGGGTGTATGAAAGTGAAACTAATGGAATGATGACTCAATTCCCAAGACATGCATAAAATATGATAAGCAATCGTTTCTTTTCAATGAACACATATTTAAGGGAAAGAGAAAGAGTTGTTTTCACTATCAAACACTAATATGGAATCTCCTCAATCAATTTGTTCTCAATCGAATTCAATGTAATGCTGAAACATTTCAGACATGCCTTCTAATATGCAAACCAATCACTAAGATGTATCTTTGTTGTTTTTATGAGAATGATGATTAATTCAATGCAAAACTTCTCCTGCCAACTACCCTTTCAGATCAATGAGATTCAGACAAGCATAAGAAGATTTCGCACAAACAACACACCCTCTTGCTATGATTGAAACAAGAAGCAAAAAAAAAACAAAGAAAATCAAGAATTTCACAAAAAAAAAAGTTGCTAAGAAAAATGACCTCAAAGAACCAAATGAGATGATTCACAGATCTCTGATGCCCTTCACCAGAGTTCCCTCTTAGTCGGATAAGAGATAATAAAGCAGTGGATTGATTCCAAGTTTTCAACAACAAAAAAAATCAAAATAAGGAAGAAGGTCACAAAATCTAAAAAACAAAGTGCTTATTTCTTAGAAAGCAGAGTTTCAAAGGTCAATAGGAAGAAGCATTGAAGCACAAAGAAGATGAGCAAGGGAAAAAACAGAGACTAGACTGTAGAAAAGACAATTCTGGAAAGTTTTTTGCAGAGGAAAGGTTGGCACTGTGGTGTAAGGAGAAACAAAGTGTTATAACGCTCTGTCTAATACCAAGGGGGAGCACCAGTGCTCTGCTAACATAGGCAAGGTACCTCCAGGCTTCCACAACTCAGAAAATTGTCAAAAAAAAACAAAAACTCAGTCAAACTTTGTCAATCAAGATGATTGTGATGGAATAAGGATTCAATCAACATACGAAATCAAACCTACGAGGTTAAAAAGGTATAAAAAGAAAAAAGGGTAATACAAGGTCTGTGAGGAAAATCAAAACTGAAAGTTTCGATTCGATCCCCAGTGGAGTCACCAATTTCTCTTGTAGGAAAATCTCCCTGCGGACAGGTAGAATCCCTCTTGAGAGCTAGACTCTTAAATCTAAGACAGAAGGTGCTTAACATGGACACTAACTTCCTTTTAGATCTAATAAATCTGATGAACAAAAGAGAAGGAGGAAAGCATGTACCTTATGAACGTCGTTTGTCCCTGCAAGGTCCAGGACGTGCTTTGATCTTGAGCTCCTTGGTAGATCCTGCAAGACAAACAAAAGTACAAGCAACTTCCTACTCTACTGAGATTAGCTAAAACATAGATCCATCTACTGTAGACAAACTAATATGGAACAAGTACAAGTTTGAAATAAACAGGCCAAGCATTGATTATATTGATGAGAACAAAGGGTTACTTATAGCCATGGATGTAGTGTAGTAGCTTCACCAAGATCTCCTTGTCCAAACCCTTGCTTAAACAGTCCACACATAGAATGATGATGCTCCAAATGACATCTTCCTCATGAGATCATAAGTTAGATGCTTCATAATTGTTTCCTTCTCCCCTACCACTCATGAGATCATAAGTTTGGTATAATTCTCAATCTCCATTCTCCCCTTCCTCCATGGAAATCCCTCATTATATAGGATTTGGAGGCTTAACTACCATGGAGAGGATCTCTCATCAGATCCACTAAGAAAGGGATCTCTAAGATATTTAGGGAGAAAATATCTCTTAAGGATTTTGGGGAGGAAATATCTCTCAAGGATTTTAAGGAGGAAATATTTCAACCATCCATGAGATTCTCCATCTTCCATAAAAAATAGGAAATCAAATGTGAGGTAAATCCTCACACTTAATTACTTTATTTTTAATGAATATTAATAATAATTCATGTTCACTTGATTCTCTCACTTAATCAATTTCTTTTCCATGAATATTAATAATAATTCATGTGTACTTAGTATTTTTTCCTTCATGTAATATATCCCTCCTCCACATTGACTAGGGATTGTGACATAGGTTATTCCATGGTGTCAAGGTGTATGCGACACTTATACAACACTTTACGACACTTAGGGCGAGGTGCCTAGGTGTGAAAATTTCATGTGTAACACACGGCACAACCAAACACTAGAGGACTTGCACTTAAATATCCAATCCCTCAATGAGAAAGCGGCCAAATCCCTGGATCCACTGGAAAAACAAGTGAAATTTGAAAAAATCTAGCAAGGGGATAATGATCTGAATGCACTGTTTGAAGCTCATACAATACCCAAGAAAGAACTCCAAGAATTTTGACTAGTAGTCCAAGCCGCCTACCTACATATGCATCAAGTGGACACTATAGCCAACTCGGAATGGAATTCCCTTGTTGCATACAAACCGAAAGAGGTCACCATAGGTTCAATCCATCATTTTATTACTAAATCTTCACTTCTTGCCAGAAAGTGGCAGGATAAGGTCGATAATTTATAGGTAGTCAGGAAGAAATCCCTAGAATTGGTACCTGAATGGGGCCCTTCGTTTGAAGGATATAAGGAATAAAAAATCCAATATGGAATTGGAAGAAACTTGGAAGTATAAGGAAAGGACAAACAACAAGCCAAGCCAAATACCACGGAAGAGATAAATACTTGACTCAGGGCGAGTCAAGGATTATGGTCAGAGCCTGTTGGGCCCTTCTTTTTGATGAATAAAGTTTCATAGGATATTTCAAAGCTTTGTTTTGATTAATATAAGTTGTGTAAGTTGTTTTAAATCCAAAAAAAGGACCAAAGGAAGGAACAAAAAGAAGAGAAAAGGGAATGCGCAACAAGAAACAGTTAGAATGAAAAACAGTTGGAAGGACAACGCAACACCAGTTTTGGAGAAAGAGGTTTCAACCGAATCAAGAAGAGAGAATTCTCGTCTTCTCGAGCATAAATTCTGGATCAGATTATAGATATGGGATCAATATGATTTTAAAGGGGATTGGGATGAATATTATTGTTGGTTTTCATGTTGTTGTTGGTATTTCGTTGGTAACAATGGTCTATGGGTGTTGAGTTAGGTTAAGCTTAGACATGTTGGGAATGGTCAAGTCCAATTTTGAGTCTAGTTCGACTTACATTTGTTGTTAGCTTAGCTAAATATTGAGATCTAGGTTAGAAACCATACTGATAATGTAATAGAGTCATGTAGTATTTTAGTGTTGGAAAGAGCAAGGGACTGAGATAACCTTGTCTCACAGTAGTGTAGAAGCACTTGCTAATTATCTTTGGGATGACCGAGTGTATATGTGACTGAAGCTAATCTTGTTTTTTGAGGAGAAACCTGTTATATGATAATACAGTGGGAGACCCAATTATTTTGAAAATATCTTATGTACTTAGTCTTCTAATTCTATTGGATGTTATGATATGTTATCATTTATGTCTGATATGCTTAAGTGGTTATATATTTCATGTGAATGTTGACGCAACGTTGTTTTTCCATTCTCAGTTAGGAAATGTTCAAGAATGAAACAAGTTTAAGCTATATTTCATAGGAATGATACAAATCTTGATACTTCTGATATCTTTCTAAGTATTATCCTTACCCTTCCCTCTTATATTCATCTCAGTTGTGCTTCGAGTGAGAGTTCATCCCTCCCGGGAAGATGAAAATTCCAGTGCATTAGACTACATCGGTACCTTTTGTTGGTAACTTGAAGAGGACCCTGGTCTGATCACTTTTGCACCAACAAGCCTTGAGTTTCGATGCAAGACTCTCTAGAACCATTGGCTCCAACCCCTCATTGTCCCTCTCTCACGTTAAATCTAACTTTCAAGAAAGTCAATAGATGATTAATCTCCTCTATGTTATAGAAACATAACTTTAATCTTAGTTCTATCTTATCTACCATAGAGTGCCTTTCTTTTTATAGAGTGATAGAAGGAGATGACTAGGCCTCTAGAATTGATCCATAACTCTAAGTGACTTGGAATTATTGAGTGGGATGAGTTGAAATCTCATCTATTCTTGATTTCCTTGAATGTGTTGAATATCCCCAATTAAAAGTGTTGGATATTTTCCTCGAGTGTATTGAAATTCCATCTGATTGGGGTGTTTTGAGTTGAACACTAGGTTCTAGAAACGAGCCATGATTTGATAGGTATGTGAAGCACAAAACCCCTAAAAAAGGATTAATTCTTAGGAAAAATGGTTGTGTCTCTTTAGCATGTCTTCCTCTAATTTTTAGGGTAAAAAATATATACGTAGTAGATTCATCCTAATGTGTGAGGTCAAAAGAGGAACTTGTGTCCAAAACACATTATGAATATTATAACGTTGCAGACATGAGAGAGGTAAATAAGTGAGCTGAAGAACAAGGACCCAATGAGTACTTGCAATCAGTATTCAACCATATGTATGTATATAGCATCCCTGAGTCAAGCATACCTATGCTTGGTACATGATAGACAAAGCATGAACACCAAAACTACAGTGTAGATCCAGGACATGAAATGCAAGAGAATGGACACAAAAAACACATGGTGGATCCATGTCAGGAAATATCATAGCCACGAGAAGATATAATGTGGATCTATGTCATAGTATATATCAAATTCATAAGTGATATAATCAATCACAACTCAAGAGGGGTATCTTATATCAATAAAATCCCCTGAACCCAAGGTCTTTGTCCCAAACCTCAATGGAACAAATATAGATCAGGAAAATAAATGAGATTATGTCGAGCATGGTAGAACTCATTTGATTATTGGTCATTAAGGTATATTGTTAAAAAATGTGAGGGGACCCACCCATAATGAAAATGGGCCCCAAGGTACCTAGTAAAATATAATGAGTGTGAATATATGAGTTGATGTCGAAAACTCATAGAATCGATCAATCACGAGTCAATTATGTAAACCCATTGTTGATTGCAAGGAAACTTTCCATTGATGACTACAAGCTCCAAGGTATTGGTTTGTTTCTAGATTCCTATCCCAGATAATTTGTTGAAGTTGATAGTGTTATCACATAAAGATGTCAAAGGGTTGCAGGACGTCCAAATCCTTGTTCACGTAGGCCACAACCATGGACACAAAGTGCATCTTTCATAACAGTCCATTTCAGGCTTGAAACATAAGCAACATGTCGTTTTAATCTTTCAGCGATAGAGATTCCAAGAGCAGCTAAGATCAGTGGCTCATGGACATTTATAATTCAAAAATTGCGCAAAGTATAGCGCCAGTGAAAAAGGTTCAAAGTCCCAAGGACTGGAGTGAGCATGAGCCATTGATCTTGAGGGGGATAGGTGGCATCCGATCCAAGTGTTTGGGAAAATGAGCTTCGAGAGTTTGGAAGTAATAAGTGTGTGAAATTACTGAAGAGCCGAAGCTTGGACTCCCGAAGCAATTGTGGACCATTGATCTCAAAATCAGTAGGGAGTCATTTATCTTAGCAGTAGTTCCTCCAGAAGCCTCGAAATTCTAAAGGTCCCGAAGTGGATCTCGGTTGTCCTAATCCAGAAGCCACGCATCATCAGATCCATCACCTCAAGAGTTTTTCTTCAGGGGTTTTGAAATGATAAACACACCATGTTCCTGAATATCTGAAGCCTGAACTCCTAAAGCACCAAAGTACCTAAGTCCCGAAGTAAATATGGACCATCCATCAGTGGGGACACGCAGCATAAATCCATGAACTTTGAGGGAAAGATGAGGTTGAGTTTTGAGTTTCCCAAAGTCTAGAGACCCAAAAGAATCTTAGCCACTGATCTGGAAGAGCTATGCATCATCAGATCCCTAGCTCTGGGAAAAAGCACATGGAGGAAGCTTGTGTTTGAGATTTGATTTTCTAGAAATCCAAAGCCATGAAGGGATCTCATTCGTCGATCTGCGAGGGCCATGCATCATAAGATCACTATCTCTGAGTAAAATAACATGGATGAATCCTGGGTTTGAGATTTGATTTTCCCGAAGTCTAGAACCATGAAGGGATATCAACCATTGATCTGCGAGGGCCATGCACCATTAGATCGCCAGCTCTGGGTAAAATCACTGAAAGGGGAGGAGGTTTGAGATTTGATTTCTCCAGAGTCTGGACACCCTAAGGGATATTGACCATTGATCTATGGAAGCTATGAATCTTCATATCCTTAGCTCCAGAGGATTTTCTTGGAGGAAATAGAAGTTTGAAAATTGAAAACCTCGAAGCCTCAATCGCGAAGCAAATCAGGACCGTTGGTTTGAAAAGGGGTTGATCTGATCCGTTGGTTTGAAAGCACCAGAGATAATTTGTTGATCAAAGGGCATCATCCCAAATCACAATATTAGTGGCCACACTCTGTTGCGGGGTTGGAAGGTGCTCCGATGATAATTTTCTTGAGTGGTCCTGCAATTGAAACCATGGTAAGTCAAAAGTGATACATGGTGAAAGGTGGTGGATTGCAGGCCCAAAAGCGGTCTGAATCCAAACCGATTTTGATAGCCCCACAATTATGTGATTATATAACAGTCTATCCAAAAGAAACACATGGCCTCCCCCTGGGAATTAAGTCTCGTTGAGTCCCTGAGGAAAAGTAGTTAATGGAAGGTATGTTTGGTGGTTGAAACCTCGACTCACTCCATAAATGGAAGGCATGGAAGGCTCGGTCGTGGGGATTGAACCATCAGCCCGTGGTATCCCTGTTGACATATTTTATTGCAGACCCATGAAAATATGATCTCGCATCTAACAGAGGGATACATGCACAATATGACAAAAGGCTTCTCAGACGTAAATCTTTGAATGGAATGGCCAGATCACACTCCTGGCAGTGGTGAACTGAGCCGATATAAAATAGATCAATTTAGATTTTAAAAAGGGGGGGGGGAGATTTTCCAATATTATGTGAAGTTTTGAGAGACGTTATGGTTGTAGTTTTGTTTTAATCCTGAGGGCATGGAGTGGGTTGGCTCTTGACCAAGTTTTGGGAGATTATTGGTCATATTGACCTATTTTGGGACTTCGACAACCTGTCGAAGGAGGAGTGCAAGACGAAGAGGAGATCACAGGATCTCGACCCACTTTTGGATCCTTTTTGGGTTTTGGGGAATATGTAATGGGAATGGGATGTTGTCCCATGGCTTTACCCATGTTTAGGCCTATTTTGTATGTATAAATGGAAGGCTAGGCAATGTAAGAAGTAGTTGAATAGTGCACCTATGTGATGCGAATGTATGCTAAGTGCAAGTAGAGTATGTAATTTCTTTATGCATGACTGTAAGAGACTTGCACAGCTAAGTGCAGGTCCTTGTAGCAGATTATGGAGGACTTAGTGTTGTAACACAAGGAAGAAGGATCTAGCAAGATGTGGAGATCTTCTATCCTGTGTGAAGTAAGGGTTTTGAGGCTCTGTGCTTGTAACCTATTAACTGAAGACAATAAAGAAGAAGATTTGGTGGACGTATCCCTAGGGTGGGGTTGAACCATGTAAACATTGTGTTGTCTTGCTTTATGCTTGTCTTAATGTGTTTATGTATTCTTTTGCTAAGTGATTTGAGATGATTAGATAGATATTCTTATTCTTAATGCTAATGACATGTGATAATGTTAGATTTGATCCATATGAATGTGCTTAGTGTTGATCCGCTAGATCTACCTCTCTGTTTATGCTAAGTGCTTAATTACATTAGATTAGTGTGGATGTTGCGAAGCCCTGTTTTATCAGCGAAGTGGGTATTGATTGCATATTGAGGAACTAACAATGATAAGTGCCTTATTAAGTATTATAATCACAGATCTATGTCTTAGCTAATGTTGCATACATCTGAGTCCTGAAACCACCCCTATCTCTACCTCGAGTGAGACTTCATCTACTTCACAGGTGTTGTCGAAAAGGTCGATAGTTAGGGTTTTGTTGGTGCGATGTTGTAGCGTTGAACCCTGGGTCTGCCCCTGTGCCAACAAATGGTTCCATTGTTGGGACTTGAAACTGTGATTGTTGGGAACTGAGAAAGAATAATATTTGTGCAAAGATCCATCCTGAAACTGTGAAATCTCTATGCGTAGATCTGTTTCCCTAGTGCACAACATTCTACTTGACCTAAGAAGATCTGTGCTAAGGAAAAGAATTTCGATCTGAAGAAAATAGGTAAGATCATGAAATCTTTGTGCCATGAGAAAGGTAAAAGTAATAATTTATGATTAAGAGAGGTAAGATCTGTAATCTTTGTGCTCTGATAGAGGTAAGAATAATAGAAAAATTTTAGATCTGGAAGCTTTGTGCTCTGTAGAAGTAAGATAACTGGAAATTTTTGTTTCTAGAGTATGGATCTAGGTATGTTTAATAGAGTCTGTCCTAGTTTGAAAACTAGGGTATTAATATATGAAATAAGATTTGATATAAGTAGATATGATAAGAATAGTGAAAGATATGTTATACCGATGCATAGAAAGAATGTTTGGACTAACGAATAGATGCAGGATCCCAAAAATAATTTGTTGTAGGTTAGCTCCTATGATCCTAGAGTGCAGTATAGGAGAATCTGGGGATCGTTTAAAAGAAAGAGAGGATTAACCCTTTATTACAGCTACAGAAAACTGAGACATCTTGCTAAGGCATGCCCTGGGAGAAGACCTGGTTGTCTTTGTTGCAAAGATATGAACCATGAAGTGTTGGATTTCCCTAGAATGATTGTTAATATTGAAAGTATGAACATAAGAAAAGAAAACCCTAAGGCAGATCCATAAACTAAGGTGATACAAGAACCCCATAAAGAATCAGAGAAGGTATTGCTATAGATGAAAGAAACCTTGAATGACCACTGACATGTTAGATTATTAGAGATATTTAAAGACAATGAATGCATCGAAGAAATAATAGGAGAATTCGAAATTGACTGTGTTCTAGATGAGGAAACACAAGTGAATATCATGACAGAGAGAACTTGGAAAGCTATAGGGAGGACTGCTATGATTCCTTCATTAGGAGGAATAGGGTTATTCAAAGGAAAACTGGTAAACCTGTGTGGGAGGCTTGCTTAGATACCTATGAATGCAAATGGAACTTCGACAGAAGAAGATTTTAAGATTATTAAATTTATTGAGGACAACGCCCCATTTACCATGTTACTAGGAAAACCTTGGATTGACAGTGATTGAGCCAGACGAAAGGAAGAAGAAGAAGTTTTAGCTCAGAAGAAATAAGAGTTAAAAGATTTCGTGGCTAGAAGGATCACATACTTGATTGAAGAATAGGAGAATAGGTCGAAGCTACTTAACACTATAAACCCAGATGTCGAAGCTGCAAGAACATTAGAAGACTTACAGGATACTAAAGTACCTATCTCGAATAAAGAAGAGGTGTTACCCCTGAGTCCTAGGAGAGAATCTCAACAGCACGCAGTGACCATGTCCAAAGACGATAAGAATCAGAATGAAAAAGGGACTACTGACACGAAGCTCACTGGGAGGAAGGCTAGAAAGCTAAGTAAGAAGAGAGATAAGTTTGAAAAGTTACATAAGGTTCCAAAGGGAACTTCGTAGACAAAAAAATTGCAGAATTGGAGCTTCATCGGGATATCAGAACAATGACACATGGCACTTCGACATGGAGAAGCAATATAGGCATTGGGATCAATATATCCATTCGATTGTCGCTCCGAACGGGTCGGAAATCATTAATAGTTTGACACTAGACTATTGGACCGTGACATAATGGATAGAACAAGAGTTAATGAGGCTTCATACCAGTTACAAGTGAACCATTGTCAATTTTCCTATTTATCCCATCACATAATGCATGGAGAACACTTTTGCTAACCAAGAATTTGAGCCCGCAGACAGAGTGAATTTTATATAGTGACCATTTCCCTCTTATTGTTTATTCTAGTGTAGTATCTGAGTTAATTGTGAACCTGATATTATTAATCCCGAGCGTGTATGTCTGATGAGCTCATCGCAATTGAAGAATCAATAACAGAAGTACTCCTCGACTTGATGACTAGAAGAGTCATGTCGAAGAGAGGATTGTCTATCGGTCTACAAGCATCATCAAAAAGAGGATTGTCAGCCTCTCCATACACTACTTGAACCGAACCATCACGACCCACAGATGAGAAGCGAACCAAGCACAAAGATGATCTTGTGAATGCTAATTTGATTTCGAGCATTTTACCCACCTATCTACCACCTCTAAGCGGCACAATAAATCAAGATAGTGTGCCCATAGACTTTGACTATAACTTGCTTACTGCGTACCTCTCGAAGGAGATATGCGTATTTCACGCAGATCAAGAAAAGATAGCAGTGTTGAAGTTTAGCGACTTCAACCTCGGCGACAGGAAGGTCTACAGCATGCCCACCCCACATAAGTACCTGACTAGGAAAAAAGGAAAGAATTCAAAGATCATTCCTCAGTCATTAAACCATAACCTCGTGCAGTACACACTGCTCAATGTCATGAAGATTCCTCACTTCGAAAGACACCAATAAGTGAATGCATGCGTCAAGATGATGCTATCTTGTTACCATGGTGGATACTTGTGGTTAAACCACCGTATCATAGTAGATCTTGTTATCACCCCATAAATTATGGGAATCAACTTATGACTTGGATATTATGGATATTATCTGTAT
>ML778790.1:563571-585394 GCA_009831015.1 Picea engelmannii
AAAGAAACATAAAACTAAACGAAATTACTCATCAAGACCACCACATATATTGTTTTTATTGAGGATATTGATTGTTCACTTTATTTCTCAAACCATCTGAAAATGCATGAAAGAGTGGGATGTTAGAGAATAATCCCTACTACGTAAGTTTGATAATAATAAAAATTATGTCAGTTTCTTCCTATATTTCTTAAGAATCCCTCCAAGCTTAAAAAATGTTGTTATGAGCATTAATGCTACAAAGGATACATATCCTTGATCTTGGGAGTGGGATGAGGTAGGGGGAAAGAGAGTTATGGGGCATTCTCAAAATATTTTTAAAGTATTGTTGAACTAATATAGGTGGAAAGAGAGTTATGAGGCATTCTCAAAATATTTCCAAAGTATTGTTGAGCTAATGGAAATGTTGCTAGAAACAAGAAGAAGAAAGTGAAAGAGTGTGGTAGATAAGGATGCATGGAATCTAGGAAAGAGGAATGATCATTTTGGAGAACAAAGGAGTGAGGATTTGATGATGTTATGAATTGAATGAACATAATCACAAATTTCATTGTTGTTGTTAGGTAGTTGGGGGGCAGAGGGCCCATATTGATAATAGTGGAGACCATTCAATGTGAGGTGGACTAGGTCCACTATATTATTAAATAAGTCTCACTATGGTAGTTAGATATAATAAATGGGTAGTTAGATATAATAAATGTAAGAGGACTTCTGAGAAGGTTCTACTTCTAGAAGATTCCTCCTCTAGAATGTTCTTAGGTGATGGTAGCACTATATAAAGAGGTTCAAGGAATGTAATGGGACATGAAGAGAAGTATTGTATTTGGAGAAATAGCTCAATAGGAGGAAACCCCCTCGAAGAGGCAAGTGAACAAGAGATGATCCCTTCCATAATAGGATCCATTGTATGGTGTTTCCCTACCTCAATGGTTTCGACTATCTTTTGTATTCATTCTTTGGTACTTAAAAATTGGTATCAAAGCACTTTCCTTGGCCAAGGAAGGAAATAATGTTTTTATCTTTTTTTGCAAATTTTTTCTAGGGAAAACAAAGGTAACACACTTTAGGTTCATATGTAAAACTTTTTGTATAGAATTTGGACGAAAACAAATTGGATATTTGAATTCCTCTCAGAAAAATACCCGATTTCAAAAATAATATCGACCGAAATGGAGACCAGGAAGTAATGTTATGAGTATTTTAAATTCAGTTGTTTTTCAGGGTTTTTCTGGAAAAAGCCACGATTTTCTATAGTAATTTATTTTTAAACCATAGTTTTTTTTACAAATTTATTTCAAGCAAGATGTATTTTACTAGAAAGGATGATGGCCCTAGTATTGAAGAATATATACAATCTCAAAAGTCATCATGGAAATATCGTTGGAGAATATGTCTACACTATGGGTTTCAAGAAGATGCTTGCATATGGTGGAACTCATTTAATTATAATTAGTTGATGACACTTTCTGATGAAGCATGTGTAAAATTAATTTTAGAGAATTGGTCTCATGCAAAGTGTAAGTATGACGAGAGAAGTAAGGGTTTATTTTCATGTGGAAACTCTATATTACAGGTTCATGATTGTATTCATAAGGGGAAGGGTATTGTTTCTATTAACCCTAGTTGTATGCATAATTTTATCAATGTTTAGTTGGTTAATCGAATGGAAGTTCCTGCAAAGGATATTCAAAGCACACAAGTTGAGGGTGAAAATGTGAAAAATTTTAAATATTTGAAGCTCAATATGGATAAATATATGTTGCATTCACATTTTTATGTTATGGATATGGATGGGATGGATATTATTTTGGGATATCCTTGGATATAATCAGTGGGTACCATTAATATTATTGTGCAAAAGCAGTTTTTAAAGTTGTGGTACAAGAAAAAGAAAATCACATTACAAGATGTGTCTCTTAATAATAAAGATGGGCCCACAGAGGCCAACAAAAAAGTTATTTCCGAGTCTAAAGTGGAATCAGAGACAGAGTCTATAAAAATAGTTGAAGCAAAACCACATGACGAAAACAATAAAGAAGCTAAGGTGGTCAGTGACTCAAAGGCACAATGTGTAGCTAATTTGAAGAAAATAGAACAAATTACTATAGTTGTTGTATATCGCCATCCACATCATATAGAGAAACAATAGTCATCAAGGCAAGGGCATGAGAATCAACACATTTATGCATCAACAAGGAACCAGAAAGGAAACCAATATAGAGGTTCATGGAGGCCTATAGGAAGACATGAGGCTAGAGAACCAAGTCCATGGAAACATCGACATGAGGTGGCACAAGCTCAAGGTGGCAAGGCAACAGTTGGACATCCTATTTGACTTCCATTGGGATGGATGGATGGTCGTTCTTGGTACCAGTTGGCTACATTGCTTAGCCAGTCATATTGTATGGTTTATTCTTGTGTTTTGAGGACGAAACATGTGAAGGGGGATGGAATGTAGTATACCTAGGGAGGTAATATGGAGGTACCCAATGGAAATGCGGTTATGTATTATTAGTGGAATTCACTCAATGTAAGGTGGACTAGGTCCACTATATTAATAAAGGCCCACTATGGTAGTTAGATGTAATAAATGTGAGAAGACTCTCTAGAAGGTTCCTAGGAGATAAAGAGAGTTATATAAAGAAGTATAAGCAATGTAATGAAACATAGTGAATAATATTGTGAATGTATCAAGAATTGCTTGAGGAGTGTTATCCTTCCTTAAGGATTAATATATGGTGTTACCCTACCTCAAGGGTTTTGTCTACATTCTTGTGTTTAGTGTTTTGGTGAATGGTTTGGATTATTCTTGTTGATATTATGGGTTTATTTTGAGATTTATCTTCAGATCTATTAAATTACTTAACAACTATCCTATCATAATTAAAAAATTCATCTACTAAGGCATATTACAATCAATGAGAATTTACAACTAGATAAGAGTTGAGCTCAAAATCTATACAATGCTACAATCAATTAAGGCGATTACAATTTCTGGTGATCTTATACAATCGATCAAGCCTCCAAAACATTTAAAAGTTATTTAATTACAATATTTCAAAAATTTTAAGATGATGCACCCTCCTTGGGATCAAAATCAATTTTAATGTGCGCACTGGCGCTGAGTTGTCCTCCACTCGACCTCCTTTGGTGCTGATGGTGATACTACTGCATCATGGATCCGTAGCAATGACAATGGTGGAAATGACGAAAAAAGGAACGCCAAGGGTATCTTTCTTGGACACAGTTTTTGACCAAACTTTATGACCGGTTTCACTCTGACACCCACCATTAAGGTTGTTTAACCAAGTTAAAGTGGTCCGGGACAATGGAATAATTTATTGCAGCATTTGAGCACTTGTCTTTCAGAATGGAGGGCATGTCAAATGCTTTATTTAGAGAATGTTTTATCAGTGGCCTCAAAGATGAAATTTGTGCCCATGTTCTCATGGAACGCCCCCAGACTTGGTTGGAAGATACTCAATGAGCCAAGGAATCCCAATAGAGTGTATCCTCCAATACCCACAAACCCTCCTTTCCTCCTCGCCCTAAACCCACGAATTTTTCCCCTCCTGCAACTCCCCTTAAGATCAAGAAATTAACCAGGGTTGAAATGGTTGAACGTTAACTCAAGGGTCTTTGTTATAATTGTGATGACAAATATTTTCTCAGGCACAAGTGTAAGAAACAAAATCTATTTATGGTTGTGATTGAGGATCTTTCTGAAGAATATGTTTTTGTTCCTCATTTGGAGGAACTACCACTGCCATCTGACCTCACCCCACTCTCTGATCCACTAGACGTCGACCTAGTGATTTCACTTAATTCCCTCACTGGCTTCTCTGCTCCCCAAACTCTCAAATTAATTGATTACATAAAAAACAGTAAATTCATCATCCTTATGGACATTTGTAGCACCCATAACTTTATTCATTGCTACATATCCCAAGAAGTCAATTGTTACATCTTTGTCGTCAATAATTTTCAAATCATGGTTGCCAATGTGGTTCCATGAAATGTGGGAGACGATCTGAAAATGTGTGACTCCAAATTGGTCAGTATCCCTTGAAATCCCATGTGTTTTCTATAGACACGGGTAGTTGTTACATTTTTATTGGTGTCGAATGGTTATGCACTCTAGGCCCCATTCTCATGGATTTTAAGGACTTAACCATGCAATTCCAATAGGAGGGACAAAAGTATAAGTTCCAAGGCATCACAACAGGCTCCCATGAGATCATCAGTTCCCATCGCATCGAAAATCTCCTCGAAAAAGATCATTCGAGAATTATAGCCCAACTCCACTCGATTCATGTTGTTGAGACACCTTTTGTGCATCCTGAGCTCCAATATATCCTCTCTCGCCACCAAGTTGTTTTTGCCACCCCCAAAGTACTTCCCCCTTCCTGTGGAGTCCATGATCATTCCATCCCTCGCATCCTGGTAAGTCTTCCTCCCAATGTTCGGCCTTATCGTCATCCCTTTGGCCAGAAGAATGAAATTGAGAAAATTGTTCATGAATTACTAGAATTCGGTGTTATCTATCCCAATACTAGCCCCTATTATTCCCCTATGGTCATGATACTCAAGAAAGAAGGTACTTGGCACATGTGTCCTGATTTCTGCGTCCTCAAAAAAATCACAATCAAATACAAATTCCCCATTCTTGTCATTGGTGACCTCTAGGATGAATTGATTGGTGCTTAGTTCTTCACCAAATTGGATCTACGTTCTGGCTACCACCAGATCCGTATGAAATAACAAGACATTCCCAAGATTTCATTTTGCACTCATGACGGTCATTATGAATTCTTGGTAGTGCCCTTTGTATTGTGCAATGTTGTTTCCACTTTCCAAAGTCTTATGAATCATGTTTTCCATCCTTTTATCTGTCATTTTGTCTTAGTTTTATTTGATGATATTCTCATCTATAGTAAAACTTGGCCATCCCATCTCTCCCATGTGAATCAAGTTCTCCATCTACTCTCTAATCACCAACTTTTACTCAAACAATCTAAGTGTTCCTTTGGTGCCTCAGAAGTGGAATACCTGGGTTATATTTTCGGTAAGGATGGTGTCCGAGTGGATCCTAAGAAAATTGAATCTATGAAAGATTGGCCTCGCCCTAAAACTTTTAAGATATTGCGTGGTTGTCTAGGTTTAACAGGCTATTATAGGAAGTTTGTTCAGAATTATGGAAAGATTGCAGATCCACTCACTTCCCTCCTTAAAATGAATTCTTTCACTTGGAATTTAGCTTCCAAGCCTTAAAATATGTTATGTTCTCGACCCTTGTCCTAGCCCTCCTAGACTTCATAAAGAAATTCATATTGGAATGTGATGCTTCCGGGAAAGGAATTGGAGTCATCCTCATGCAGGATGGCAAGACCTTGGCTTTCACTAGCAAACAAATTTCAGAGTGACATTTGGGCCAATCTATTTATGAAAAGGAAATGTTATCTATTCTACATGTTGTGTATCTCTGATGTCCTTATTTATTGGGTAAATGATTCCAAATAAAAAATGATCATCAGAGTCTCAAGTATTTCCTGGAATGACTATGATTATGAGATCATTTACAAGAAGGGAAAGGATAATGATGTGGTCAATGCTCTTCCAAGAAATATGAAGAATATGGGTCCCTTTTCTTCCTCTCCTTCATTGTACCATATTGGATCCAAGGTGTTCGTCAGAAATGGTTGCAGGACCACAAAATTTCTAGCCTGCTCCACCAATTACAACACAATTCTTTAATTTCTCCAGGGTACTCTTGGCATAATGAATAGATTCACTACAAAGGTTGTTTGTATTTATGAAAAAAATCCCAACTTATATCCACAGTGCTTTCTAAACTTCATGCCTCACCCGCAACTGAGCATTCAAGGTTTACCAAAACCTATGAATGGGTCAAACATTCTTTTTTTCTGGGAGGGTATGAAACATGACGTTCATACCTTTGTGGCTGAATGTGAGGTATGTCAATGAAACAAGGGAGAAAGTGTCAAATATCTGGGCACACTCCAACCACTTACAATTCCCCCTACTATTTGGAGAGATATTTCTATGGATTTCATTGTAGGATTACCTAAATCAGGCAATAAGTCCCTCATCATGGTGGTCGTAGATCATCTCTCCAAATATGCTCATTTTTGTGCTCTTCAACACCCATTCACAACTACCACAGTGGCTCAAATATTCATGAATAATATCTTCAAGGTTCATGGCATGCCTAATTCTATTGTCTCTGATAGAGAGCCCACTTTCACCAGCAATTTTTGCAATAATTGTTCAAGCTACATGGCACCCAATTTCATCTCAACACTGCGTATCACCCCCAGACGGATAGCCAGGCTAAAGTTGTCAACAAGTGTTTAGAAACATATTTGAGGTGTTTTGCATCTAAGTGGAAAAATAAATGGGCTCAATGGTTACCCCTAGTTGAATGGTGGTGTTAGAACACGCATAATTTTGAGCTTTTGAGCTTTATATATTTTACCTCTTAGAAACAAAATTTTACCCAAAAAGGCAAAAGACCTAGAAAGCGACCTTTTAAAATTAAAATAAATCCATTGGTTATTATTTATCAATAAGGTGCTTACGATATCTATCATTAATGAGTAACTCTAATTTGATCTAACGATCCTAATGATCCCTGAAGTTTTGGAGCCGCCTGAGGTTTAAAAGAAAACCTTTAATGGTCGCTTTGTAGCTTCGCACTTCGGGTATTCCAGCAAACCTAAACAATGAAAACCATGAAACTTCGAAGTCCCGAAGATAGCCACTCATGAATTTTCCCAAAGAACTCACGAACATGAGTCATAGGGCACGTATTCTTTAAAAAAAAAAAATTCTTCGGTTGACATGTGGCACTTGTTTTTTATATTTACGTCGGATGATTCACACGTTTTCAAGTGACACATGGCACCTCTCTTTTCTTGACATGTCATCAGAATGACGTCATCCCTACGACTTCACTTCGAGAGACAACTCTTCGAGATTTTTTTATTTGACAATCCCTGTATTATCAAAGCGTCGAAGTAAAGTGATTACAAAAAGTAAAAACGTTTTTCAAGGAATTAATAAAACAGTTATCGGCTTTAATTAATCATGATTAAGTGTTAATTAATCACTTCACAATTTCATATTTCAGAAAATTTATCTTGCGCTATATTCAAAACTTCTGAATTCCGAACTTCCGAAATACTTAAAGCTAATACAACATTTTAAACATGATTAATTAAGACATAAAAGTGATTACTCAGAGATTAATTCCTCCATGAATTCAGACTTTGGGAGATTTCCACCCTATCACACACATCCATAAATTCCGAACGCGAACCATCAAAGTATTAATGACATTTATGATTGATTAAGGTTAATGATTTCAAATAAAGATTGTGAATCACCAGGTAATGAATTCCATCGAGTTTAATAAATTCTTCATCAATAGAGATATACAAAGATCGATAGACTTTTTTGAATAAATCACTTTGAATTTCAAAATCGTTTTTACCATTTGCAATTAGCAGTTTTCTATTTAGTGTGGAGCTTACAGACTTCTCTATTCATAGGTAGGCTAATTATATTTTCTTCAGGATTATGGCACCATGAAAATATGCAAATAAGCTTGACGCATCGGGTGATGATTCAAATCCAAATGCAGATGTTATATCAAACACGACTCCGTGAGTTGTAGACACCATTAAAACTTTGAAGAAGGTTTTTCATGTCTTAGAGCATGATATCATTAATTGTCCAGATGACTCTACTGAAGAAGACGATGATTCCTTTACAACTAATCTCAGACATGTAGCGTAGTCAGAACTGCATAAGATCATTGCACGACCAAGAATCATAACCTAAAGGATACAATAAATTGGGCTTTGGAACATGTCGGCATCCAAACTAGGAGCGTCATCAACCACCAGAAGGTCGTCATCGGCTCTTTTCGACCAGAGAATCTACAAGTAATGTAAAAAAATTCCCCTAACCCTAAATACACTTACAATGTTTCATTTCTTCTTGCGTTTGAGAGAAAGGAATGCACCCAATACGGTATAAATGGTCATGATATAGTCAAGTCCTAGTGGGGACATCCGAAAAAATTCAGAGCCGACACTCATGGTATGTACGCCACGATGTCTTTAGACACTCATATGTTGTATGTAGCCATGATGCTCTGTCTCCTGTTTGGGAAGAATAACCCTACACATTTCTCAGATGAGTGGGTAGCCATCATGAATGAGGTAGCTGAGGGTTATACCTTCAATTGGGCCAAAATGCTATCTGAAAATTTGGCCAAGGAAATCGTTGAGCATAAAGCAGCAAAATCAAAAGGGTAGCCTACCCCTTTTTACATGTTGTCATATGTTATGGATTCCATTTGTTTCATGACCCCTTTTCCCCTGATGAAATGGAGTTGGACCCTGACCAGTTCTGAGCCAATTCATTTCTATCACTCCAAATTATGGGAGGAGAATGCCAAAGTTTTCGTTTACAAAATCTGTCACAACATTGTAGTGCATGTTCATATATCTATTTATGGTCACCCGCCACCCCATATTTTAGAAAGGATTATGGGGAACTTGGAAAAACTTGCAGACTGGTTCATTGAGGAGAATTTATCCTATATCAGAGTATTTGGTTGTTCTGTTCCTCCTCATGCCCTCCCACAGTTTTTACCCGACAACCTGGTGTGTAGAGAAGTGGCATACCAAACAATAGCATGAGGTATCAACAAGGAGTTGAAAGCAACTCAGAAAAAGGTTTGGCCAACCTTCCCCATTCAAATTGGCATGTTGACACTATTAAACTTCACTCATTCTAAAGTCGAGTCCGCAACCATGGAAGATGTCAAATTAGTTGATGTCGAGTTCAAGAAGCATGATCCACATAAGATAGTGGAAAATCATCTGGCTCAGTTTAACATGAAGTGATACATCCATGAGAATTATCCTTATGAAGAAATTTTGAGGGGAGTTAGATCTTATGAGGAAGTCTGAAGCAGAGTCAAGACTCTTCCCCCTAACCAACAAGTTGGTTTCCTCAGCTTTCAGAAACAAAGATGAAACAATTTACCAAAGATATTGCAAGGAGAGTCAATACACACGCCTCCTTCATAGGGGTTTATTGATCTAGTACTGGCCTCTGTTGTTACAGTCTTTAGCCTGGGTTTGACATTAAGTAGCTCGTAGTTGAGAAAAATTTTGTTTTAGGTTTTATTTAAAATATCTTAGAAAAATTAGTTACAAAAAGTTGGTGAAAGAGTTTCAAATTGCAAATCTTTATTTGTCAAAAAGAAGTAATTTTTCTTTCACTATTTGTTTATTTCTCCTTCGTCTCTCAAAACAAACCACTAGTTTCATTTTCGTTTCCTTGACTTAAGACAAGCCACTTAAAATTAATGCTTAATTAAAATCAACTAGACTTTATGTTTGTAGAGTCCATCAACTAGTCTAGGCTAGAGCCTTGATTTAGGTTGGAGAGGAAACTCTTCAAGGCTATAAAACAAACATACGAGTCTGAGCTAGGGAGTGTAAAATTTCTGGTAAACATGAAAGTTATCCAGGCCCCCCATCTAACACAAGGGATAAACATGAGATCACGTGCGAAAATGTAGCAGAGATAACCCCTGCAAAGCCAGACCAAGTGTAGTGGGGAACGCATATAGAGGACTTGTCGTGGGATTATGTCCATCGCATTTTCCACAAAGCTTCGTGGATATCGGATCCATTCAAGGTCCTCAGTTGGCTTCCAGACCAATTTCTTTTGATACCCTCGATAGGTTTCAAGATTGATACCCTTCTCATTGCGGTCCACCCAGCTATCGACTATACCTGCTTGGTGATTGTTCGCACGTTGGAAACCTAGTTGCCTTTATTATAGTGACTTACACAGGTGACTGTGGGGGTATATCGTGGTACCTAGGGAAGACATCGGGCCACACTTTGTAGAGTATACCTGGAGGGTGCTTCCATATTTGAGTGTCACTTGCATCGGTAAGTTGCTCTAATGTTAGCTGGTGTAATTGTTCTTCCAACTAGTTAGTGGTTTGCTTGCTTTATCTCATAGGAAAGTTTCTAGTGTGTGCTAGTTTTCAATGTTAGTAAAAGCCTTATAGTGTCGTTGATATTTTCACAAAGTGGAAGATCAGGAGCTCCGTCGGTTGTGAAGGCTTCAGGGCCTGTCGTCAGTTTCATTGGAGCCACCACCTCCACCATTACGACAAAGAATTGACCAACAAGGGTCATTTGAGGCGACCGGGCTATAGGAAACTATGCCTGAGCCATCCCCGAGAGGAGAACACTCAAATCTGGAGGAACCAACCATTTCTGAACTTGGAGTGGAAGTTTTCGGGCTGTATAACCATCCAATCAATGACTTGTCAGTGCCAATTTTGATACAAGTTGTCCCTCCAAGGGTAACTCATCAAGAGCGTCAGATAGTTTTACAAGAAGCGATGGAAGCAAATGTTGCTACTTCATCTGGGAGTCCTCATACTCCCTCAACGATTTTCACCACTGGGGGCGTTCCACCTCCTAAGTCACCTTCACCAGTCCGGACCACCATGGTCTCGATCACCTCTACTTCGAGAAGCAGTCTGACTCTGTCTATGGTGATGATCACTGCTCCATTCACACAGAGTGAGACGGGCCCTTCGTTTTCATACGAGATGCCCGACTTTGATATGAAATCTATCCTCACCTACTCCACTCTACAGACCTTGGGTTTGGGGGCAGGGATCTCAAACACTCCTTTGCAAGGGTCCATAGGGGGCATCTCAACCCCCTATAATGCTTTCCCTTACGGCGGGGGTCACATACCTCTTTTGTCCCCTTCGCTCAGTGGTTCTCCCCAACAATTTGTCGGGTCGAACATAAACTATAGCTTGTTTGGAGAAGGAAATCAAGGACCTTCTTCCTACACCACACTGGTGGGTTTAATGTCATTCTCTTTATTCGACATGTTTGGTAATAACTCATTCTCATCAGCTGTCGTCTCGGCTGGGGGCAACCCTGGTTATGGATAAGAAAATCTTGTGCATGGTACTATTCCTACATAGGGGGAAAACACAAGAGTCCCCTCCTCACAGGGACCTTGGAATCTATGGCAAGGATCAGTCCCCTTGTCAGGGATGCTGACTGGGGGAAACCCCTTCCATGGCTAATGGAACCCTGGGCAAGGATCAATACCTATGCCCATCGAATCGACAGGGGAAAACCCTTTCCAGAATCCTTGGAACACAACATAGGGAGAAATCCCAACCCAACCCTCAACGTCCAATTACAGGAGTCATCCGATGATGTCTCAATAAGTGCAATATCCGTACGCCAACCACAGACATGGTATTTACAAGAACCCTGGTCAGTAGCCTAAATTTTCCTGGCAACTTGGTGCAAGCCAAACTCCAAGCTCCGTTTTCCCTATATATAATCAATAACCCAAGCTACCATTTCTGGAAAATTTACATTTTCCAGACTTGACAAGGTTATTAAACGACCAAATCTATCACGATCCGCGTTGGCCTCCCATGCTGACGAAGTTTCCCTCAGACATTATGAAGTTCGAAGGTAAGCCTAACAAAGACCTAGGAGATCATGTGACCACTTTTCACCTATGGTTCTCATTGAACTCGTTGTGAGACAAATCCATACAGTTGCGTCTGTTTCAACGCACGCTTATTGGGAGTGCCGCGAAATGGTACATTGAGCTCGACCGCTCAAGATACTCTACTTTTGGAGAATTGGCAATTGTTTTTCTAAACCATTTCCAACTACCTGTGAGATATGATGCCGACATCGAATTGCTGGCCAACTTTGAACAAACAAAGGCTGATCATATCTCGGATCAAATCCGAGAATGGCAGTGTAGGAAGAGTTTGATAAAAGTGTCAGTCCCACCGACTTTCTTGTTGGAGTGGTTCCTTAAGTCTTTGGTACCTCATTTATCCAAGGACGTTGCAACATCAGGACTTTTTTCCAAGGAAGAGGTGATAATGAGAGCTCAACAACTTGAATTGATATACTCTCAGTCTAGTTTACTTTACAAGGTTTTTCCAGATGCACCATGGTCTATCCTTGACAAGCCCAGACACAAGTCTGGACCACATGTCGATGGTATTGTTGGTTCAACACAAGTGAAGCCTACTGATCAACTATCAAATCAATTGCAACAATTGTCTATATAGTAGACAGCGGCCAACCAGACCCTTGGTTCGACTGCTCCCCCTACTTAAACGTCCAAAGTACATAGTGTGCAGTCTATGAACCTGAAGGCCAACCAACAGCCTGATGGAAAGAAGAAACAACGAAAGAAGGGTAAGGGGGATAAGAAACCCACCAACAATGTTGGCGAGGAAACACAGAGAAAAGAAAGTCAAAGTATCTGTGTAACCTTTGCAGGGAAGACCACCTGACTCACCTATTCCCTCGGCTTGCAGAGGCCCATAAGTTATTGGCACAACAACAACATGTTTTGTTAATGAACCCATTTCTTCATGGGAAACATTTTACTCAAGCCTGTATGAGCGTGGATGGGGGCAGTTAGGGACCCCCTTCGTCTTCTAGTAATCCCTCGGTCATGAACATTTATATGATGAAAGGTGATGCTTTCATAGAAACCAGGGCACACGATTACGGAATGCCAAACACTGCTGAAAAGGGTAAATAAGTCATAAACCTATCAATTCCTCTCTAGATTGAGAAGATGATGGGAGAAACAATGACAAACATCCCGAAAGGGGAGTTCAAGAAAGATTCACACAATCCAAACGTGAGGGCCGCTCAGAACTACTCTGTGGTGGAGGATTTGTCACAAACCCCTTGTGCAATGTCTGCTTTGGAGGTCCTCCAGAGATTCCCTTCGCAGAGAAAGGCTCTGTTAGCTTCCTTAGGATCTTCTGAGACTTGTGATCTGAGAACGATCATGCTTGATATGAATGACTTGAAACCTCGTCTCCCATACCACGTTGCATTTTAGATAGTAGTGGCTTACACCATGAAAACTTTTACACATAATATTTTTTGCACAGTGGTTTATGAGGATGGATCGACATGTGTGATGTCATTGGTGTGTTGGAAGGCCATTGACCAATCTATTTTTTCTCTGTCACCTACTCTTCTTACTATTTTCGACGATCGTTCATTCAGACAACATGGAATCATTCCTTCTTTCGCCATGCATCTAGGAGGAAAGCCCGTCTGCATCGAAGTTGAAGTGGTCGATGTGCCTCTTGACTACAACCTTCTATTAGAAAGGAGTTGGACCTATTCTATGCATGTAGTGGTTGCCATAGTTTTCCGGGTATGGTTGTTTCCACATGAGGGCTGGATCATATCCATTGATCAATTTTCCTTCTCTCGTCATGACCCTTCATCGGGGACATCCACGGTCCCGATGATTGATACCCCTCAACCTGATGTCATCAACATAGGGGTTGGTTTGTTCCCACCTTTGATGGGTACTTTCAATTACCTGCCTCCTTCCAGTGATTTCAAGTTCATATCGGCTGTTCCCGACCAACCTCAGGATGAAATCTTTCACATGTCATTGTTCCCTACAAATTACTTTAACGATCTATGGAATCTTCCTTCCCCATCAACCACTATTGAAGGGACAGGGAATCATGTCATGGCCATGCCCTTTTTCATGATAGAAGTTTCATACTCTATTGTCCAACAAGCTTCAACCGACCCCGATCCAACTCCTGCACAGGAGTTAGATCCAGTTCTAGAGCCTATTTGGGCTCAATGTTACCCCGCCACTACCGATTCCTTAGACTTGGTCTTGCCCTCTAATGAGGAAATTATGGAGGCATTGACTGGTCCAGACAGACCCTGGGATGATCTCCATCACAGATCTTATTTTCTCTCGGAGTTAGGAAGTATAAAGGCAGGTGACTTTGTGTTGATTATGACTAGAGATAGGTCTTATCCTATTAATCCTATATCTATGAACAAAGTTTATGCCGAGGGTAAAATGGGAACGATCGCTAAAATGATACCTATCAAAATATCCAGAACCCCTGGCGTCGTGGAGAATTTCTTCGTCAGAGCGGACTGCTCCCTCAGAGAGATTCAAATCTATACAGATTTATTTAAGGAATTTTGCGACATTTTTTCCTAGTCTTACGAGGAAATTCCAGGCATTGATCCAAGAATCTTCGAACATGAGATAACCACTTACCTTGACGCCAAGTCGGTCCGACAGAATCTTCAGCTGGTGAATCCTCGGAAACCATCAACTATTAAGGCTAAAGTAGAGAAATTTCTCAAAGTTGGTTTCATCTACCCTGTTCAGTTGACGCAATGGGTGTCAAATCCCATTTCGGTCAACAAAAAGAAGGGTACGATTTGCGTATGTATGGACTTCCGTGATTTGAACAAGGCCTGTCCAAAGGATAATTTCCCCACCCCATTCATTGACCATATTTTCGATGAATGCGTAGGCTATGAGGTCTTTTCTTTCATGGATAGTTTTTTAGGATACAATCAGATACATATTAAGCCCGAAGACCAGTATAAATTTTTTTTTATCTATCCATGGGGTACATTTTCTTATCAGAAGATGTCGTTTGGCCTAAATAATGTTGGAGCCACCATTTAGTGGGCCATTTTTTTTTCTTTCCATGATCTCAAACACATAGTCGAGGTTTATCTCGATGATTTAGCATCACGATCTCATAAGAGAGCTGATCATCCCACTCACCTCTGACTTGTCTTTGAGCGATGTCGCTACTATCAGATTCGCTGGAATCCTAACAAATGCATTTTTTGCATGACGTCGGGTCGCCTTTTAGGTTTCATAGTTTCGCTAATAGGGATCATGGTCGATCCTCTAAAGGTTGAGGAGATAGTTCAATTTCCTTCCCTCGTGCACAATCCCTCAACTTCAGAGTTTACAAGGAAAATTCAATTTTCTTCGGCGTTTTATTGCAAACTATGTCGAGATCACTAAAGGGTTCATACGTTTACTGAAAAAGGATGTTTGTTTCCATTAGGACGAAGCCGCTCAATGCTCTTTCGAAGCGTTGAAACACACCCTCACATCTGCCCCTCTACTTCGGCCACCCAATTATAATAAAGATTTCTTATTGTATTTGGCCGTGACAGAGTCAACCATCGGTATGGTATTGGTTCAAGAGGATGATCTACTTGAAGAGCATGTGATTTATTACCTGAGCCGAGGCCTGGTTGGACCATAACTCAACTACTCCCATGTTGAGAATCTTGTGTTGGAAGCAGTGCATGATGTCTAGCGTTTCCATCATTATATCATGTTTCGTAAGACCACTGTCATTGCCGTTGTGAATCCGTTCCAATATGTGTTGACATAACGTGTAATCGGTGGAAAGATCAGTTGATGGATTTCTATCCTCCATGAATTTGACTTGGATTTTGTCTCTGCAAAATTTAAAAAGTCACTGGTCTTTGCGCAACTTATCTCGGAACATCTGGTCGAGTCAGGTGATGTTATGCCCGAATAATCACCGATTAAAGGAGATATTTGTATGATTTCATCTTCAGACCCCTGGTATGGATATATACTAGTCTATATCCACACTTTGAAGTGCCCCACCTCTTCTTCTCACGATGATCGTCGACATATACGCCATCAGGAAAAAAACTATCTCATACTCGATGACACTTTGTATCGTCGAGGTGTAGATTGCATTCTTCATCGGTGCCTCACTCATGAAGAAGAGGGGCTCATTCTTAATGACTGCCACACTGGATCATGTGGTGTTCATTTGTCTGGGTTGGAAACAACCCAAAATATTCTACAATTCAAATACTTTTGGTCGATGTTAATCAAGGATTGCGTTGAATCGGTCAAGAAGTTCCACTCATGTCAAATCTTCTCTTGGAATATGAGGGCACACCCCGATCCCATGTTTCCCGTCATTACAGTTGGTCCCTTCACCAACTGGGGGATTGATTATGCTACATGCCATCTGACTTCAGCTAGGAGGCATCGTTATATCATTGTAGCGGTAGAATACTTCATAAAGTGGGTTGAGGCTATGCCAATGTTCAAAGATGATGGAGAAACAATAAACCTCTTTATTTTTAACCAGATAGTAGCAAGGTTCTACATCCCGAGGGAGATTGTCACTAACTATGGAAGTCACTTTCAGAAAAAAATGATGTCTGATTTAATATCAAATCTTGGGTTGAGGCAAGAGAATTCATCACCCTACTACCCACAAGCGAATGGTATGGTGGAAGTTGTGAATAAGTCCCTCAAGGCTATTTTGCAGTGAACGATCAATTCTGCAAAGGAAAATTGGCATTTGATGTTGTACTTGGCATTGTGGGCCTACCGAATGTATGTAAAGACTACAATCAGTTTTTCACCTTTTCAACTCATTTATGGGATGGAAGAAGTCTTTCCTATAGAGTGCCAGATCCCATCTCTAAAGTTTGTAGTAGATTTATTGCCAGACACTTCACCGCTTGAGGAATGCTTATTGTATCTCAAGCATCTCAATGAGAAATGCCATGATGCAGCCTTGGATAATGAGGCTCACTGATCCAGGTGGATATCAGTGGCCACCCACCTTCTCCAACTGGCCCAAAACATGTTTCTGGTAATTTTGGCAATTTACTATTTTTAGCATTTTTTTAACTTTCGGGGCCATTTTGAGGCCCTAAACGATGTTTTTTGAGAAAACAGGGAGCAACATGGATCATATATCATGTTTCTCACCCAAAAGTTGTATTTCTCGGATAGATCTTTCCAATGAGATATCATACGCCTAAAACAGAGATCGTATGCAAAAGTTACGACCCCGAGAAGTTGATGCACCAACTTACCCAAACGGGGCCCACATGACTTTTGGCGCTTCATCTCCTAGGGTTAGGTTTTTTTTTATGTATAGAGATTTTGGAATTCCTACTTATTGTAAAAAGGCCCTCAGATCCTCATTGTAATCATCTTCTCATGGATGCGAGTAGCCGTCACATCTCTTCTCAGAGATAAGCTACCACCATTCTAGTGAGTCTTTCACTCTGTACTTTTATAGTCTCTGTACATTTATTTTATTAATAGAAATCATGTATTACTGTATATCTGTGGCTCTTGTTATATTTCCTCTATATATATGTTATATTTTTATCTCTCTTGCAATATCTTTGAATATTTCTATGTTATATCTCCGCTCTCATTTCGTACCGAAAATAATCCAGATCAGTGGTATTAGAGCAGGCTGCTCTTGATCGTTTTTCAGTGCATGTCCCTGACGAGGTCCAAGTATAGCAAGTTGGGTCTCGAGATTGTCTCTCTTGAGGACAATCACTCTCACACACCCAAGAAACCCTCAATTGTGGAAGAAAATAAAAATGATGGAGCAAACGATCCTATCAGTCTGTTGCTTGAGAAAGCTCTCACGTGATAGAGGGACGAAATGATGGAGAGTTTTTCCCACATCCTTCAACACCTGCAAATGGCATCAAGTCCATATTCATCAAGTGACCACTTTGGATGCACCTCTCCTTTCAAGGTACAGGTTAATTTTGATATTCCTATATTTGAAGGTCAAATAGATGCAGATGCCCTAGATAAATGGTTAAATCTGCTAGAAGGTTATTTCTCTGTTCATAATTTTTCTGACAAGGAAAAGATCACCTTCGCACTCCTTAAGGCTCTCCCCCATGTAAAACATTGGTGGGAAACTTACTGGGAGAAGAGTTCCACAGAGGAGTCTGGAATATATGGGGCCGAGCCCACTTGGGATTTTTTTGTGGATGCGGAAAAGGAACAATATTACCCTATTGGAAACTATGAGGACCAGTACATGAGATGGACCACACTGTGGAAAGAGAGGGGCCAATCAGTTCCAGAGTTCAACAATATATTCCATACCTTGTGCACCAAGCTGGGTATCAAAGACTCTGAACAAAATTTGGTTCTGAAATACCGTGGGGCTCTACACAGATATATCCAAACTGAAATGGATTTCCTGGACATCTCATCACTCGGTGTTGCCTATCGATATGCTGTTAAAATAGAGCAAAAATTTAAGCACCAGAACAAACGGGAGTTCAGGTCTGCAAATTCACAACAACCAAAGTATGACAAAGTCATCCCTAACAAACAGTCTCCCGAAAACCAATCCAAGCCACAGGAAAAGAAGGGTCACGGGAAGACAAAGAAGGACACCGAAAAATGATGCGATTTCCAAAAAATCCCCTAGCACAACACCGATGAATGTCACTCAAAACAGTCATTGGTGTCCAAGATCAAAGACAAGGAGCCAAACCCTGATTCAGAATCTGATTCTGAAAATACTAGTAAAAGACAGATCATCGACGCAGACCCCACTGTTATTGTCGTGACTGCAGCAATTCAACCAGAAGAACCAACAGATCCAGAAGAGGGGGAGTGCCTTTTTCATTCATAGATGTGGGTGAAGGGGACCCCGCTGCATTTTATTGTTGATAGCAGAAGCCAAAAGAACCTCATCTCAGTAGAGGTTGTCAAACAGTTGGGATTGTCAACAACACCACACCCGCAACCATACAGCATCGGGTGGCTTCGCCAAGGACGAGATCTTCGTGTCAGCCAACAGTGTCGATTGTCATACGGCATCCAACCCTTAAAAGATGAGGTATTATGTGATGTTGCGCCACTAGATGTCTGTGATGTTCTCTTGGGCCAACCATATATGTGGAAACGCCATGCTATCTATGAGTCTCGACCCCGTAGTGTCATTATTACTCTGGGGGGTCATCTCTACAGGATACCAGAGGTAGTTCCAACAACTTCCCCACCTAAACAGTGCTGCAAGGTAGTATCTCATACTACAAAATTCATCTTCTCAACAATCTGTTCAAAAGGGGAACAAAAGGATACTGCAACCACCACAGCTTTGGCCCAAGCACCTTCTATCCAACAGAAGAAGGTCAACAAAGTTGCAACAAAGCACAAATATTTCTTCTGCACACAGTCATATAAAAAAAACAGACTGGTTAAAAAGGTCCAAACCTTCCAGCCAAAGGTTCATGATAGCCTTCAACAAGCTAAGCAACGCCACTTCTCGAGTAAGGCAAGCAGATCACCAAGATTCAGATTCAACAATCGCTTTCCCCTCTCCCCCGGGAACTCAAAACAATGGAGACCATTGCTTCCTAAGGAGGGAGGAATGATCCAGGTGGATATCCGTGGCCACCCACCTTCTCCAACTGGTGCAAAACATGTTTCTGGCAATTTTGGCAATTTACTATTTTTAGCAGTTTTTAACTTTCGGGGCCATTTTGAGGCCCTAAACGATGTTTTTTGAGAAAACGGGGAGCAACATGGATTGTAGGTCATGTTGCTAAACCAAAATTTGTATTTCTCGGATAGATATTTCCATCGAGCTATCATACGCCTAAAACGGAGATCGTATGCAAAAGTTACGACCCCGGGAAGTTGATGCACCAACTTACCCAAACGGGGCCCACATGACTTTTGGTGCTTCATCTCCTAGGGTTAGGTTTTTTTTGATGTCTAGGGTTTTTGGAATTCCTTCTTATTGTAAAAAGGCCCTCAGAGCCTCATTGTAATCATCTTCTCACAGATGCGAGTAGCCATCACATCTCTTCTCAAAGATAAGCTACCACCATTCTAGCGAGTCTTTCACTCTGTACTTTTACAGTCTCTGTACATTTATTTCATTAATAGAAATCATGTATTACTGTATATCTGTGGATCTTGTTATATTTACGCTATATATCTATTATATTGTTGTCTCTCTTGCAATATATTTGAATATTTCTATGTTATATCTCCGCTCTCATTTCGTACTGAAAATAATCCGGATCACTCACAAGAAACGAGTCAAGTGTCAATATGATCAGTCCGTTCGTCCTCAGATTTTTTCCGAAGGCGAACTTGTCCTAGTCTATAACCGAGATAAGGATCCCCTAGGGGCAGGAAAGTTCAAACCCATGTGGTTCAGACCTTTCATGGTGAAGGAGGTCTTAAACAAGGGCACCTATCTCTTGGTTGTCTACGAAGGAAAATATTTGGTGGAGCCTAGAAATGGGATCTACCTCAAGAAGTATTACTCATAGGTTGGTCGCCTTGGGTAACTTATTGTACATATGTATAGTTCTTATACAATTATTTTTTGTCTTTTTGTTTTATGGACGTGTCATTTTTTGATGTCATCTTTTTCACTGTGGCATATGTGAAGTGAATAAGAGTTGTTCGTTGGGTTCACGGATGATGCTAGCTGACACACTCGGAGGATTTCTTCCACAGCTTGGGTGATATTCACACCGCAAGGACATTTTCTATCTTCTGGAGGTATATGTCTAGGTGAGGTATATGTCACTTTTGAAGGTCCTTTTGTAAAAGTCATTTATTCCAACTTTTTGCATTTAAGTTAGGATCCCACCTCCACTTTTTACATCTCATTTTCTTTTCCTCTTTTCCATAGGATCGATCCCACCAAGCTGTGGTACAAACCCATCATTGTTGTTTTAGAAGTGTCATGGTGAGGTGGTAGAGCCTACCTCTACATGGATTTTCTAAGTAGATCCTTCTTTCATTTTGGCGTCCATACTGTTGGTAATGACTTTAGGATCGGGAGTCCTTGCTATTCCTGTCTTGATTATGATATTGAGCATCATATGTCTGATATATCATCACTTTTGGCCTCACCCTCAGGACTCCCAAAATGAGTCTTATTTAAGCCCTTTTCAGACTCTATAAACATGAAAATATTTCTGAGCGATCCTGTTGTCCTTCACGCTCGCCAAACTAAAACTTGAAGGCACGTCTGTCCAACGGTAGTTTACCCCTTTTTTGGTTCGGATGGTCAATTATATGAACAAAGGTATACTCTAGGAACTCCGGTTCGCTAGAAGAGTATTATCATGTATAATTTTAACCCTTTTTCGGGCCCGAGGGAATAAATTTATGAAAAAGGAACCCCCATGGAGTCCATAGTTAAGCTCTTTTGAGAATCCATAAAATTGAAAAGATAGTCGAGTGACCTTGTTCCTTCATACTCATTAAATTGGTCCGCAAAAACATCCCCTACTGAGTCCATAGTTAAGCTCTTTTCAGACTCCTTAAAATACAAAAGATCATTGAGTGACCTTGTTCTTTCACACTCGTTAATTGGTTCAGAAAAACATCTACTGGAATGAGTTTACCCCTTTTTTTGGCCTATAGATTAAGGAGGAAAAAGATACACCTCGGGTGATTCATCTCGCTGGGAGAGTTCTCCTAAGTAGATTTTATACCTTTTTCAGGCTAAGGAGAATAAATATAGAAAAAGGTTGCGAGTCCATATTTAAGCTCTTTTCAGACTCCTTAAAATTGAAAAGATTGCTGAGTGATATTGTCTTTCTCACACTCGTTAAAATGGTTTTGGATAGACGTCATTTTGGTGCTAGTTTACCCCTTTTTCGAATCGACTAGACTACCTTCGAAAAAGGTACCCCAGTGGAGTCTTCTTTTATGTTTTTTCAGACTCTCTAAAAATGAAAAACCACGGAGATTACCTTCTCTGGACTCATTAAAATTACATTGAAGAGGGTTACCATTGTTTCCTATAAATCACATTTTCATACCTGCGTCTTTGGCCTAATTTCGGCTCCATGTTGCTCTCAAATGAACCTTTGAATCATGCCTTATATGTAAGCCTTGTAGCACTTTGCCTCTGCATTTTGACACCTTGACCCATGGAGGAATTTTCCCGAGTGTCTTTTCCTTGCACATGTCTCCTTGATATTAGCATTAGTGTGTTCCTTGCACTTGGAACTAGTATTCTTGTGACACTCGTTCCTCCTTTGTAACATAGAATTCTTTTATTCTTTTTCAAGATCTTCAA
>ML778790.1:585444-608650 GCA_009831015.1 Picea engelmannii
ACAAAAAAATCAAATATACCCCAAAAAGAGGATGGGAAAAGTATTTTCTTTTTATGGAAGCACAATGAGTCTCCCTTGGAAAAAGCACATCCTTCCATTTTTTCATCAAGCTCTGGGATTTAATATGACCTTAGGAAGCTGTTCTTGCTACATAGAGTTGTGTCCCCCTCTGTTTGGTTATTCTTCCAAACACATGGAGAGTTTTTGTTGCCTCCTGCATCGTGAACTTATATCAATGTCATGCTGTCTGAGTTTGATCATATGTCATGTTATTGTCCAAGGGAATTTTTACCCAATCTGAGTCTTCATTTTTTGCAGTTTGTCTCTTGACCTCATGCTCGACCATCTCGAATATCCAATCAAGTACTTGTTCAAAATCAATGAAGTTCTCTCCCTGATCATCGTGATCCTCTTGTCTATTCCCAACGAGCCATCGAAGACCTATAGGTAGTGAATTCATACACTCACATTACACTCCTACCTGAGTTTTGAAGATCTTGAAGTTGTTTCTCAAGCTTTGAAGGCCTCATCTCTAGCCATCAGGCATCTTTGGCTTCTTGAAGATGGATACTATACATGTATATCTTTGATTTTGAGATGTAGATTCGCTGTGTATTTCTCATGGCTACACTTTATATATTTATATGACATGGATCTGCAATGTATTTTATTGGAATCCATGATTTATTTCATCCTGGGCATGGGTATGCCTGCCTCAGAGAGACATTTTATTATTATTTGCAGATGGAACCTCCCGAATTCTGGTCCTAGGCTCACTCGCTTCGTACATTGGTGAATATTTGTAACGTATTTATCCATCGGATTCTCTTCTGACCTCACACATTAGGGGCCATATTTTATAACCCTAAATTGCATCATACATGCATACTTGGCATTAGGCCCTCTTACTTGCTATTTTTTCCAAGCCATCACTGAGCAACTCTTATTAAAAACACTATTTTTGAAGATGTACATGCCCTGCACCATTATTGCCCGCGTATGTACGCTATTTTCACCATTACTTCCCACATACGTATGATAGCTGCACCAATACAACCTGTGTATACTCGCAAAAGTTGTGAAAATTAAAAAGTTGCAAGGAATTCGTTGAGATTACAGGCTATTGGGTAGTTTTCCAACCGTCCCACCGCCTATAACCCGTCACCCAATTGAATAACCATCCTTTTTTCATATAAAAGGAGGTGTTGGGGTGTCATTCAAAAGATAAGAATAATAACAATGAAACTCTACCCATTTCACATCCCCTCCTTGCCCAAAGAATTTGTAGCCACCTTGTGAGTTTTGTACCAAAATTTCCCATTCTTGCCTTTTTCCTCTATCATAAGCCTATTCCATTCCCTAGAGAAAAGTTGAGAGGATAAAGATACATGGAAGTGCAGTTGGAGCTTGGTGAAGAGGATCCCCAACCAGGTTCAAGGAGCAATCCCCGATCTCATTGTAAGTAAACTTTGTGATATCAATAAAAGGAATGTTTTTTCTATCCCGAAATATGATGTGTTCAATCTTTATGTTTATTTATGTTTTATTCTGACATCTAACCCACTAATTCATATATCAGATGGATGTTCGTAGTTCCTTGTTTGTCTGTTTGTGAATGTAGGTCAACCTTGGGAGGAGACTTGTAGTCAATGGAGCAATCAAACATGAAAGGAACGACATTGGACGCAGATTTAAAGGTAAAGTTCCAGATCTTTTCACTTTGTATTTCATGCATGAATGTGGGGTGTATTTGGGGTAATCTAAAAAGTAGGAGACTTTTAGACGGTTAGATCTGCCTAGATGTTGAACCCTAGTGTAGTCCATAGGGGGGTTTTCCCACTATAGCAATAGGATCTGAGCCAAGTTTCTCTTCTAAGCATAAAGTTGACGAAGTCCCAAAAATCTTAGAAGTGTTATTTCACAAAATAAGAGTGTCACTGTCAAGACTAAATGATCCACATGTGTTAGCTCGATTTGAAGCTTTCATGAATCTGGGACAAGTTTTCCCTCATTCAACACCAAATACTCCTACTGGCACTTCTAATACAATAGGACATGAGCCTTCCATATAAATTATGTCTCCTTACATCATTAACCCCTTTATAGACTAGCTTCATAAATCCTAGTTACGAACTCACTTTTGTAGGTGATATTACTCCTATCTTGCCCGAAGAGATACCTCCCTCACATTTCTTTTTCTATAAGAAACGAAAAGCTATCATAAAGAGAGAATCTCACCAAAAGGATGGAGATATCACTAAAAGGAAAATATTGGTGTATGATGGGAAAGGCCATGATGGTCCAGATTTTGCGAAAGAAGTTGCAGGTTCATTAGAGGTTTTTTCCACTGCCAATCAATGGTCAGTGGAAAATTTAACTGAACAACTGCGACATAAATGCCTCTTGCTAGAATAATTGCAAAATGAGATATAAATTACAAAACATACTGTTATATGCAGGATGAACTAGGACATTGAAAAAATCAGGGCTAGTCATCAACATCAAATTATGCAGTTATAGGATAACCTTGAGATGCTCTACTAGATTTCACAGACACGCAAAGGACTGATCACTTAGTGTGAAAAATTGATTGAGACACTACATGCCATATGGACCCTAACAAAGAACACAACGATAGACATTTTGTCCTTCAAAACACAAGAATAAGAAATCAATGAGAGGATGGAAGTTTCCCAGCAAGAACTCTATCAAAAAGTAGATGCTATCCATAAATGCTATCAGGTAGTAGACCTTTTTCTAAAATATATTTATGTCAAGGAAAGAGAGTCATGCTCAGCCTGATCTAAGTTTCAATAAGTTCTCATATGGAAGTAGTGAGCTAATACCCTTGATCTTCCCCTTCTCTCTCATTCTGAACAAGTAGGAGGTGAAATGGCCCTAAAATACTGGGAAACAAATATGGAAGAAGGAAAGAAACTTTCCATAGATGTAAAAGAGGGTTTTTTAGAGGCATTATCATCAATAAATAAAAAATTGATTGATTTCAAATTGAATAGTATCTCAAAGGCCTTGGGGAAGATCGAAATAGAAATGAACCAGCAAAGCTCCATAAAGAACAAGGAAAACACTCAGGCGACCATCCAAGAGATGAGCCATATTGATTTTCTTAAAATCAATGAATGGTTGGTTAATCCAAGTTCACAATATCAGGTCACAGTCCAAGAAGTGAACAAGATCCAGGAAAATCTACCCAAAATATAGAAGAAGATGTTTTCCTTTGAATTAAATGAGAGGAATGAGCCTTCAAGATTCGTGGTAGCATTGATGGATAGGTGCACCCAATGCATTGAATAGGGAAAAGAGAGTGTATCCGAGAGAAAATGAAATTGCATGTACAATGTCCACTTTCTCCACCTACTCTACCTTTCACCCTCCAACTTTCACTTACCCCGTCTATCCCTACCACCCTCATTCTTGCATCCACTCATCCCATCTCCTTATTGGACACTTATCCCCCCATCATTATTTTCGTGAACAATTAATCTCCTCTTTAACTGATAGCCATCCCATAATGAGCCAACGCTGAGCTATTCATCTAATTATCCCCCCCATGTCTTCAACTACAATTCCTTATCCCAATAAACAAATCCAAAGGGACAGATGGAAACGAGATCAAATGGAAAATACAATAATCCGAATGATTGTGGCGGCCTTAATGGAAATGTGTACCCGGCTCAAAGAACAAAGTAAAATGAACACATCTGCAAGAAGACAAAGAGATAGAGGAAGCACCAGAAAAACTCAATAATACTTTCATACTATTATTTTATTAAGATGTGTTCTATTTTTCGTCATACATTGTGGGGATTCCAACAGTTTTCAGTTGTGAAAATTTTTGTTTAAATAAATAGATTTCAGATCTATTCAAGGTTGCTTCTTTTTTAATGTAAAAGAGAAACTCTTTTTAGTATTTATACAAGTGCAAACATATATTCTTAGTTTCGTTCAATTTGAGTTATGTGTTTGCTCTGTGTTTCCATTGCTCTGAATTTCTTTGTGTAATTCTTGAAGAGTGATTGATTGCAATGTAGTACTACATATACTTTGATCATAATATATTAGTGGTTCATTCAGTAATAGCTTTTTCGTTGTTATTACTGTGAGTAAAATAACACTTGTGATCTGTGGGAATTTCTTCATTTTCATATCCTATTCAAGGGTGCATATTATACTTTTTCTTCTACCACAAACAAGGTGAGACTTGTCTTTAATTGATACCTGACTTTGTTTAACAATTTTGTAAATATTTCTACATCATTTGACATTATAATTGCAACTCAGATAACGAGATAAACCTCTGTACTGTCTTATCATTAATTTCATTTAAATATTATTTCTCAAAAAATTGAAGGTAGAAAAATCACTCACAAAAACACTTCTTTTAAAACCTTTGATGCATGAAATTATTCTTCGATCATTATAATCAATCTCAGGAACAACATATTTTTGGTGCCATTTCCGAGGACGAAGAAACATGATCATTTTTCCCTGGGAGAATGATAAAGTTAATTTTTTGTCTTTGATGATGAACAAAGATTGAATATGTGAATAAGTCTTACTTTATATTTCACCTAGTGAATACACCGTAGAGAAAACTAGAATTCAATCGTAAGAATACCAGGAAGAACCCATACGAAAAGAAGACCACACTAGTTTTGGATCTCGAACAATTTTTGAAACCAAAGGGATATCTTAGACAAAATTTTGCATCGGAAGGTAAGGTCCATCAACCTAGAATTATTCAAGTTAATGTTAATATTCCCGCTGAAGAACTAACTCTTAAATAAAATTTTAAACAAGTTCATTCTGCAGAAGCATCAACAAGTAAACCCAAAATTAAGCTTGAAATTCCATAGGTAATTATCCTTGAAATAAAATTTGAGATTGACAAGACCATCCCTGTTTCATTGATAAATACATTTACCAGTGAAAACAAAGGATCCATTTAATCCCCACTATCATTAATACTCAACTGATTATTTCTTCTCTTGAAGTAAAAGTTTTTGTTTCCTGAAACCCTGAAGATTATTTTATATACTCATATTCATCCCTTAATACTTCTCCTATCTATACATCAGGTAAACCTGAGGATCTGAGATCAATTTTTCCTTTTCCCCCTCATTTATATCTTCAGTCTTCTCACGATAATTTTCTCTAACTTCATTGACAACATTCCGAAGTAGTAGATATTTCAGTAGATCATTCTTTTGAAGTTTTTGAAAATCTCCTATTTATTCCTCTAATTTCGTCTCCTAGAATTTCAATGGTCGGTGTTGGAGGTGTTGGTGATGGAGGTTCCGTAGGTTCCAAAGGTGCAGGGGATGGTGGAAAATCTCAACCCCCTAGTATATTTTCCAAGGTCACCTCTAGATATTCTCCTTTAGTCCTTACTGTTGTCCTACATGATTTACCCAAAAATTACATGAAGAGCCTCCCTAAATTCATGGGAGAAGGGGATCTAACAACGATAGAACATATAGCCTTTTTTGATCAATTTGATGATACTATTGGCATTGAGCATGAAGATGTTTACACAAGACTGTTAGTACAAAATTTTGAAGGATAGGTAAGAACTTGGTTCATAGGACTTCCGGTAGATTCTATACAATCATATAACGATCTAGAAACTTCCTTCCTAAGGAAATGGGGAAAGAAAAAATATCATATTTATTACTTAACTGAATTCAAAGTCCTGAGAAAGAAAAATTTTGAATTAGTCCTAGAATTTATCCAAAGATTTAATAAGCTTTATCAAAAAATCCCAACCGAATTTAAACCTTCTCAACCAGCTACAAAAGTTACTTTTGCAGGGGCTTTTTATTCTGATTTCGCTCTATGTTTTAGAGAAAGAATATCCACTACTTTAGTAGGGATGCAAGATGATGCTATATAAATTGAATCGAATATGATGGCATCCTAGAAGTTGAAAACCAAAGTTGATATGGGAAGAAGAGAACCCAAGAGTTTTAAAGAGCATACAGGGCCCTTTGGATCTGGAAAGTCTATATAGGAAAAAATGGATGAGATGGCCCAAATTATTAAAGATTTATCGAACAAAATTTCCAGGATGGAAATATAGAAAGCTAAACCTGATCCATACATTAGGAATCGATTCAGGAGAAACCCTAATCCTCAGATACAACTGAGGCAAATAAAAAATGAGGATCAAAAGATTCAATCTTCGTTTAAAACTGAGAATTTCTTATAGAGAGATGAATTGCAAGATTATGAGGAATTAGAGGAAGATCTAAACAACCTCAATGATGATGATCTGGATGTTGATTAAGGTTGGTTGTCATTGATGTCAACCCTTGAAGAAATCCCCGTAGAACAAAGGTTTGGGTAATGGACCCAAGATTGTTTGATGTAAATATGACTCATTATTGTTTTTTCATGGTTGATAAGAAGTAAATATGGATGAACTCCAAAGTGGTCCCCTTATGGTGAAAGCCCTCACGGTAAGATGCTTTGCAGAGTAAGAGAACCCATTCTTAATTGTGGAATAATGAGATGAAGGACAATGAATTTGTTAGGGAAAATATCCTAGATGGATAGTTCTTTTAATTCCATTCCTGGTGGTATGTATAACATCACATAACTCCTCATGGTTAGAGAGTTATGACCATGTGAAGTTGGAGAACCTAGGTTTGGGTAATGGACCCAAGTATGTTTGATGGATAACAATATGATTTTTTCTATATTTGAAAGTAATACTATTATATATGGATATTACATGTCATTCCATTTTTGTTGGTATGTGGAATGTCACATAACTCCTCACGGTTTGAGAGTTATGGCCTTATGAAGTTGGAGGACCCTCATATGTCATCTAGAAGCCCCAAAAGGTAAAAGTAGTCAAAGTGGTTTAATAGATTTTAAAAGGTAAATAATAAAGTGAAGTGATGAGTTTATTATAATTCAAAGTGAATACAAAATAAATTATTTCAATAATAAATTTAATGGAGAAATTAGAAGTGGGTTAACCCTAAAATAAGGAAAGTGGGCCGAGTGACCTAGAATATGTTTTTAAGGAAGCTACTTGGAGAGTATAAATAAGAGGCAAGGCTCTTTCATTTTAATTACACTTGAGCATATTGAATATATATAGGTGTTTGAGGTAACCAAGAATATCTAAGATGAATTTCTGAGGGAAGGTGAAGAAAAGAAGACCGAAATGCAAGGAAGGATAAATTCTTTTGATGGTGGATTCTAAGGTATGTTATTTACAAGTTATCTCACCATTGTCGCTATAAATTTTTTTCTATAATGATTCAAAACCTAAAATTGCTATTCCATTGAGAAAACATACCCAAGTATATGTGGTAACAAATTCATCTTGTGTGTCGTTGGATTTTGGGAGTTACACTCCATGGAAAATAGGGTTTGTGGCTAGTCCTGAAACTAGTCAAAAAAACGTGTTTCATATACAAACAACATAACTTATTCATAACAGATCAAAATTGTGTGAGACCAAATGTGTTGGTTAGGGTACAATATGTAGTATTATGTGTAACAGTTTCAGATCAATTCAATGAATATTTCGTGCGGGGCACACTCTATAAGGTTGCTCTCTAGAATAAGCCATAATTAAGCAAGGTGTTCCATTTTTTCTATAACTCCCTTTATGAGAGGTTCCAAGTAGTGAAACCTAGAGGATTTTCATAAAACACACTGAAGAAAAATGTGTATCAGTTTCATATATTTATACATTACAGGTTCAAAGTTATGATTATTTCAAGTTAGGGTTGTTGACCAATCCAAAACTAGGCATGTGAGACTAAAGAAAAGTTTGGCAAAAATGCTAGTCTCTTGTTTTTAAAGTTAAGGAAGGATTGAAGGAATGTGATCATATACACCAGGTCTATTATAGAGCTACAAATCAGATTTGGATGATGAAATTGATAAGGTATTTTGGTTGAGGTACATGTTGAGTACATGGTTGAGACAAGTAGTTGATGAGTTAGCACATACATGAGGTGTATAGTTGGTGATGTTGGTACATATTGATGAGTCATAGTTAATGAGTAGTTTACAAATGATTGGTACATACTTGGTACATGGTTGGATGCACTTGTTTATGGTACAGGTTGACTATAGGTTGTTTGGTACAGGTTGGTGCATGGTTGATGCACTTGTTTATGGTACGGGTTGATTATAGGTTGAGGTACAGGTTGATGCATGGTTGATGTATGGTTGAGATTTATTGGTACAGGTTTACAGTGGTATATATCATAGTGATAGTGTGACAATGGTTCCATCAATCTACTTCTACTTCAGAGTGGCAAGACGGGGCAAGGATAGGTGGTATTAGCCACCTTCCGATTGTAGCCAGAGAACATAGGGGGGTGTAGCCTCCTTCTGGTTGTACCCAGATAATTGGGGAGTTGGAGCTTCTCTCAGGTTGTAGCCTGAGAAACTAGGGGGTTGGAGCCTCCTTCTAGTTGCAGCTGGAAAACAAAGGAAGTTGGTGCTTCCAATGAATGTAATTCTTCAAGACATATAAGAAAAAACATTCCTTGGTTTTTGTCCCGATTTGGGTTTCCACGTAAAACACTGGTGTACTGTGTATGTGTGTGATTGATTATTTCTTAATGGTCATTATTGGATAATAATTCTACATTGATATAACATTTGAAGAAAAAGGATTATAATTATGCTATTTCTAATTCACCCCCCCTCTTAGTAATCCAACAATTTGTATCAGATAAGGTTCCTTCAAAAACCAGTTTAACCACTGAAAGGTAGATCATGGACAATACCAACTCGTATAAAAATGGAATACCACAGTTTGATGGACATAAGTATGCTTTTTGGAGCATAAGGATGAAGCCATATATACAGGCACATAGATTTCAAGTTTGGAAATCAATTGTAGATGGATACACAACACCAACAGTTCCACCAACAAATGACAAACAAGTGAAACTCGGTGAGAATAATTACAAAGCCAAAAATGCACTTTTGAATGGTCTTAGTAATATGGTATTCACCAAAGTTACACATTGTAAATCTACTAAAGAGATTTGGGACAAGATTTGAAATATTTATGAAGTAGATTCAAAAGTCAAAGAAACAAAGCTTCAAACTTACAGAGGTCAGTTCGAACAACTAAAAATGAAGGAAGATGAAGATATCGTAGCCTACTTCTTATGAGTTGATGAAATAGTGAATGCAATCATAGGATTGGGAGAAGAAATTGAAGAATATTTAATTGTTCAAAAGGTACTAAGATCTCCTCCTATGAGATTCAACCCTAAGATATCAACACTAGAAGAAATATCGGATCTAAACTCAATAAGAATGGATGAACTGCATTGAATCTTCATAGCATATGAGATGATAAATGAACATGAAAATATAGATGTAAAAGAAGCAGCCTTCAAAGCATCCCAAAGATCAAAGAAAAAGAAAATGGAACAAGAAGAATATAGCAGGAACAATGACGTCTCAGAAGATGATGAAGAAGTGTCCAACTTCGTCAAAATATTGAACAAGGGAACCAACGATAGCTATAGAGGTAAGCTTCCTTTAATTTCTTTTAATTGTGATGGTATTAGTCATTTTGCTAGAAAATGTCCTCATAAGAAAAAGAGAAATGATGAAGGTTACTCAAAAGGAAGACAAACATATAAAGGTAAAAGAACCACGAAAAAAGTTTTCAAGAAAATATTTTGCACCAAAGAAGACATCTCATCATCAGATGAAGATGAAGTCAGTGACAGTGAAACATGGAGAGTTCTATTCATGGAAGTAGAAGACTCTGATAAATAAGACTCCGAAAGAAGAATGTGAATAAGCATATGAAGAATAAATTGAAGAGGCATAAGTTGACTTCCGAGAAGAATTACTTAGTTACATAGAAGTTATCAGAAGAGAAAAGAAGAAAAGAAAATAAACTACGAGAAGAACTAGATAAGAAAAAAGACACTCAAGAACTAGAACAAATGATCACAAAATTGAAGGTTCAAATAGAATAAGATAAAAGAATTGAAGAAGCACTCAAATAAAATCTAGAAGGAAAGGACATGATCATTGGAAACCTAGAAGCAGAGATTGTCACACTAAGAAAGGATATTCAAAAGAAAAATATGCAGAATAGCTCAAAAGTTTTGGATGACATTATCAATAGTAAAAAATCTCATCTTGAAAAGTCCGGACTTGGATACAATCAGACAGAAAATGGATCAATCTCCAAAACAACAGAGCAAGAAACAAAGCCAAAAATATATGAAGAAACAATCAAAGTGGATAAAAATATATACCAAGGAAGAATACAGGGACACTCCTCCAACGAGAATATTCATATTTCAGAATCAACAACAGATACATAGGCCTCAAGAAGAAGAAGGATTCATAAGAGCCCCTCCTTTCAAAAGATCTTCAACTACCAGGTATCAAACTATATATTTTTGGTTTATGTTATGCATGTAATAATTTTGGACATAAAGCTGTAAATTGTAGAGCTAACAAAAGGAACAATAACTACTTTGAGAGCCATACATAAAGGGGTTATTCAAGAAGACCTAGTGAAACACAGGGAATAAGCTACAATAAGTTTGAATATTTGAGCACTGAAGTGGAATGTTACAAATGTAACAATTTTGGACACATGGCCAAAAATTGCGGAATGACAGTCCCTCCTAAAGAACCTCAACAGAGTCACAAACAAAAACCTCAGAAAACAACATGGATAAGAAAACAAGATTAGTATAGCAATGAAGAATGCACAACCACTCTACAAGATAAACAAAAGAAACGTGGTTGGTGTGTTGAAAGTGGATGTTCAAAACACATGACAGGTGATAGAGACAATTTTATTACATTACAAAATGAAAGAGATGGATCAGTCTCCTTCAGAAATGATGATTCAATGAAAATCATTGGAAAAGACACAATCTGAATTGGGAACAAGAATGAAAAGACATAAAATGTTCTACTAGTAGAAGATATGAAGCATAATATTTTAAGTGTGATTCAAATGTGTGACCAAGGTCATAAAGTTACTTTCAATTCACAAAAGTGTGAGATAAGAAAAGAAGGTTCAGGGAAATTGGTCACTACAGCTGCAAGAGATTCAAGCAACATATATGTGTTAAGCGAAATTGGAAATGAAAAGTGTTGTCTAGGAAAGGAAGATGAAAGTTGTCTATGGCATAGAAGAATGGGTCACATGCATTTTGATAACCTTGTCAAAGTCATCAAAATAAAATCAATCAGAGAAATGCCCCAGATCATGAAACCAACCAACACTTTATGCAAGCATTACCAACAAGGAAAGAGACAAAGACCAGGTTCAAATCAAATGAATATTTAACAACAAAACCACTGGAAATTGTGCATAATGATCTAGTTGGAACAACTACAAAAAAAGGATTAATAGGTGAGAGATACTTTATGTTATTGGTTGATGATTATACAAGAATGACTGCAGTTTGCTTTCTCAAGAATAAGTCAGAAGATTTTGAAAACTTCAAGATCTACAAGGAAATGGTTGAGAATGAGATGGATTCAAGAATAAAATTATTAAGATTGGATAATGGAGGAGAAATCACCTCAAAGGAATTTATGGACTACTACAACAATCATGGAATAAAAAGGAAATTCTTCGTCACTAGGACACCTCAACAGTTATGGAGTTGTTGAAAGAAAGAACATGACAATACAAGAAATGACTCAAACAATGATAATGGATTCAAAGATGACAAATATTTTTTGGACATAGGCAGTGCATACATCAGTTCACATTCAAAATAGAGTAATGCTCAGGAACAACACTGATAAAACTCCCTATGAGCTATGGAAAGGAAGACTAGCAAATGTGAAGCACTTCAAAAATTTTGGAAGCAAATGCTACATCAAAAGAGAATATGGCAGAATGGGAAAGTTTGACTCTCGTGTGGAAAAAGGAATACTTATTGGTTACTCAAGTACTAGGAAAGAATACAAGTGTTACAATCTAAGATTAAAAAAATTTGTGGAAAGCATCAATGTAACAATTGATGAAACAGACATACCAGAATCAAAGGAAGAAGAAAACAAATCAATGGAACAACTTTTCGATGAAGAAGATGAAAAAGAAGTAGAATAGGAAGATGAATATGAAGAGAATCCGACAGAAGTAGAAGAGCAAGTTCAAAAAGTATCTCCAAAGACACCTAGAAAACAAGTACAGAATAATCATCCTTCAGATCAGATTATTGGAAACAAAGATGAAAGAGTTGAGACTAGAAGAAAAATCCATTCACTAGAACAAACAAACTTAACACTCTTATCTACAATTGATCCAAACTGTTTTGAAGAAGCCATCAAGGATGAATTTTGGAATAAGGCCATGGATGAAGAATTGGATCAAATAGAGAAAAATGACACTTGGGAATTGGTTCCAAGACCAAAGAATAAGAATGTGATCGACACAAAATGGGTTTTCAGGAATAAATTGAATGAATATGGACATGTTATAAGGAACAAAGCTAGATTGGTATGTAAAGGATATGCACATATTGAAGGAATCGACTTTGAAGAGACATTTTCCCCAGTTGCAAGAATGGAAGTAATCCATTTGATTTTAGCTTATGCATGCTCCAAAAATGTTAAAGTATATCAGATGGATGTAAAATCAACTTTTCTGAATGGGGAACTTGAAGAAGAAGTATACATTGAACAACCAGAAGGATTTCAATTGTCAGAGAACACAGACTATGTGTGTAAATTAAAGAAGGCCTTGTATGGTCTAAAATAGGCTCCTAGAGAATGGGATTCCAAACTGGATAAGTATCTACATCAGATAGGGTTCAGAAAAGGAAGTGAAGATAACAACCTCTACATCAAGGTAAGTCAAGGTAATATTTTATTAATTGAAGTTTATGTTGATGATATTATTTTTAGTACTGATGATGACAGGTTAAGCCAGGAATTTGCAAAAGAAATGCATAATGAATTTGAAATGTCATTACTTGGAGAACTATCCTTCTTTTTGGGACTTTAGATACGTTAAAGCAACCAAGGAATTTTTATTTCTCAAACCAAGTATATCAGAGAAATGCTAAAGAGGTTTGGAATGGAAGATTGCAAAACAATTATCACTCCCATGCAAACCAATTATAAGTTGATCAAAGATGATGATTCAAAGTCTACATATCAGAGGCAATACAGGTCAATGATTGGCAACCTACTATATGTGACAACATCCAGACCAGATGTAATGCAGACAGTTGGACAGGTGGCATGATTTTAAGCAACACCAAAGGAATCACATGTATTAACAGTAAAGAGGATCTTCAGATATATCAAAGGAACATAAGAGTTTGGATTATGGTATCCAAAAGGAAAAGATCTATCACTTATTACCTACACAGATGCAGATTAGGCAGGTTGTATTGATAACCGACGAAGCACAAATGGAGCAATGTTCTACTTAGGTGAGTGTTTTGTATCATGGATAAGCAAGAAACAATAATCAATATCTCTATCTACAACCGAGGCAGGGTATATTACAACAACAGGACGTTGTACACAAGTTATTTGGATGAAACAAACTTTGATAGATATACAGGTTGAGTATGATGAGCCCATTCCAATATATTGTGATAATACAAGTGCCATCAGTATCTCAAAAAACCTGGTGATGCACTCCAAGACAAAGAACATTCCAATCAAGTATCACTTTCTACAGGAACAGGTTGCAGAACATAACATCCGAGTTGATTATGTGGGCACAAAAGAACAAGTGGCAGAAATATTTACAAAACCACTTCCATGGGAAGCCTTTGAATATCTTCGCCAAAGAATTGGAGTTATTTCTACTCCAAAATGAATTATTTTTGAATTCTTATCTTATATGTCTTAGATGTACATGAGGAAGCACCATAAGAGGACAGTTCAGTCAGGGGGAGCAACCCTAGATTCAAAGATACCTTTTCCATTGATGACAAAGGGGGAGAGATTTATCAGATGCAGAGGACATAGGCATGGTTTCAGGGGGAGCATATTTATCAGATGCAGAGGACAGAGGCATGGTTCCAGGGGGAGCAAATTTATCAGATACAGAGGACAGAGGCATGGTTCCAGGGGGATCATGAGTGATATGATTTCAGTATTGCATCAGAGTGTTTCCATTAATGCCAAAAGGGGGGATTAAGGTTGGTTGTCATTGATGTCAACCCTTGAAGAAAGTCCCATAGAAAAAAGGTTTGGGTAATGGACCCAAGATTGTTTCATGTAAATATGACTCATTATTGTTTTGTAATGGTTGATAAGAAGTAAATATGGATGAACTTTGAAGTGGTCCCCTTATGGTGAAAGCCCTCACGGGAAGACGCTTTGCAGAGTAAGAGAACCCATGATTAATTGTGGAATAATGACATGAATGAAATTGAATTTTACAGGGAAACTATCCTAGATGGATAGTGCTTGTCATGCCATTTCTAGTGGTATGTATAACATCACATAACTCCTCACGGTTAGAGAGTTATGACCATGTGAATTTGGAGAACCTAGGTTTGGGTAATGGACCCAAGTTTGTTTGATGGATAACAATATGATTTTTGATATATTTTAAGGTAATACTATTATATATGGATAGTACATGTCATTCCATTTTTTGTGGTATGTGGAATGTCACATAATTCCTCACGGTTTGAGAGTTGCATCCTTATGAAGTTGGAGGACCCTCATATCATGTCATCTAGAAGCCCTAAAAGGTCAAAGTAGTCAAAGTGGTTTAAGAGATTTTAAAAGGTAAATAATAAAGTGAAGTGATGAGTGTATTATAATTCAAAGTGAATACAAAATAAATTATTTCAATAATAAATTTAATGGATAAATTAGAAGTGGGTTAACCCTGAAATAAGGAAAGTGGGCCAAGTGACCTAGAAGATGTTTTTAAGGAAGCTACTTGGAGAGTATAAATAAGAGGAAAGGCTCTCTCATTTTAATTACACTTGAGAATATTGAATATATATAGGTTTCTGAGGTAACTAAGGATATATAAGCTGAATTTCCGAGGGAAGGTGAAGAAAAGAAGGCCGAAATGCAAGGAAGGATAAATTCTTTCGATGGTGCTTTCTAAGGTATGTTATTTATAGGTCATCTCAACATTTTCACTACAAATGTTTTTCTATAATGATTCAGACAATGAAATTTCTATTCCATTGAGAAAACATACCCAAGTAGCTTTGGTAAACAATTCATCTTGTGGTTTGTTGTATTTTTGGAGTTACACTCCGTGAAAAATAAGGTTTGTGGCTAGTCCTGAAACTAGTCAAAAACAAGTGTTTCGGGTAAAAACGTCATAAATTATTCATAACAGATCGAAATTCAATGAAAAAATGTGTTGGTTAGGGTACAGTCTTTAGTATGTTGTTTAAAAGTTTCATTTCAATTCAAAAAACAGTTTGTGTGGGGTGTGCTCTACAAGGTTGCTCTCTAGAATAAGCCAGAATTCAGCAAGGTATGCCATTTTTCCTATAACTCCTTTTCTGATAGGTTCCAAGTAGTGAAACCTGGAGTAATTTCATAACACACACTGAAGAAATTTGTGTATCATTTTCAGATCTTTATACATTATAGGTTCAAAGTTATGATTATTTCAAGTTAGGGTTGTTGACTAATCCAAAACTAGGCATGTGAGACTAAAGAAAAGTTTGATGAAAATGATAGACTCTTGTTGTTAAAGTTAAATAAGGTTTGCAGGAATGTGATCATATACACCAGGTCTATTACAAAGATACAAATAATATTTTTATTATGAAATTTATGAGGGATTTTGGTTGAGGTACATGTTGAGTACATGGTTGAGACAAGTAGTTGATGAGTTGGCCTTTAAATGAGGTGTATAGTTGATGATGTTGTTAGATATTGATGAGACATAGTTGATGAGTAGTCGACACATGATTGGTACATACTTGGTACATGGTTGGATGCACTTGTTTATGGTACAAGTTGATTACAGGTTGTTTGGTACATGTTGGTACATGGTTGATGCACTTGTTTATGGTACATGTTGATTACAGGTTGAGGTATAGGTTGATTCATGGTTGATGCATGGTTCAGATTTGTTGGTACAGGTTTACAGTGGTATATATCATAGTGATAGTGTGACAATGGTTCCATCAATCTACTTCTACTTCAGGGTGGCAGGATGGGGCAAGGACAGGTGGTTTTAGCCACCTTCCGATTGTATCCGGAGAACATAGGGGGTTGTAGCCTCCTTCTAGTTGTAGCCAAAGAATTGGGGAGTTGGAGCTTTGCTCAGGTTGTATCCTGAGAAAATAGGGGGTTGGAGCCTCCTTCCAGTTGTAGCTGGAAAACAAATGAAGTTGGTGCTTCCAATGAATGTAATTCTTCAAGACATATAAGAAAAAGCATTATGTGGTTTTCTCCCAATTTGAGTTTCCACATAAAACACTGGTGTACTGTGTATGTGTGTGATTGTTTATTTCTTACTGCTCATTATTGGATAATAATTCTACGTTGATATAAAATTTGAAAAAAAAGGATTATAATTACACTATTATTTATTCACCCCCCCTCTCAGTAATCCAACACTGGAGCCTCACCTAACCAAACAAGAATATGAGAAATCCTTAGATCTGGAATCTCTGTCTAATAATGATGAAAACATCAACAATCTGGGGGACTCTACATACAAAGGTATTGCTGACTCAATAATGGTCGAGCTTCAACATAAATATGATTTGAGGCCAAGAGAAACAATTTCCACAAATATTCCACTAAAAAATATTTTATCACAAAACAAAGAAAATGAGGCAACAGTTACAAAACCATTTACTGAGATGCAAGCTGCCCAAACAAATCAATTTGAAATGAAATAAGTACAAACTAAGAAGCCAAGAAATACAGAGGCTGAATTTTAGACCAGGGAAATTGAAAAACCAATTGGGATTTTCAATTTAGAGAATGAACTTAATATCCTTATGGATGTGAAAAGTATCCTTATGGATGTGGTTGTTTTTTATGTTCCTGCCAAGTATGGTATGCTTCTATATATATATTGAGGTGCCAAGCTAGGAGGATCGGTTCATCTAGACATGACATATGCTACAATTCCAATTTTTGGTGGACAATTTACTCGACTGTACATAGAAACTAGACTGGCGTATACTGTAAGTGACCCTCAAAAACCCAATAAATACCCAGTCTATGTTGTTGATCAAGATTTAGGAAATTGTATATTATCCATAGATGATGATTTTGAAGAATGTAAATAAGAAGAAAATAAAAAATAGAAATTTCAAAGAAAAATATAAATGTTAGAGAAGGGATGTGGAAAATGTTTTTCGATGGTGCTTCATCCTGCGAAGGAGAAGGAGCTTTAGTTTTATTCATGGCACCAGGTGATGATTATGTTATTCCTTTATCTTATACATTACAATGGGAGGTTGATTATACCAATAATGTCTGTGAATATGAAGCTTTAGTTTTAGGATTAGAAGCTGCAAGAAAATTAAAAATCGAACATCTGATACTTTACAGTGATGCAGAGCTCATTGTAAAACAAATAAAAAAACAATATCAAGATAACAATATGAGATTGAGATAATATAGAAATTGTTCCTGGGATCTTATAGATAATTTCTTCTCATCCTTTAACATTCACTCTATTCCTAGAATGAAAAATCAACAAGCTGATTCTTTGGCCAAAGTTGTTGCGACTTTCATACCATCTATTGTTTTGAAGCTGAAATATCATATTGAGATGAGACATAGACCTTCAATTCCAAACAATGTTCAAAATTGGCAAGTATTTGAAGATGATGAACAAATCAAACAATTCCTGGAAATGGTTGATGAGTTTTCTGAGACCCACATAGATCAAGAAAATGAGAACAATTCTGCTTGGATTATGCAGGAAGGAGAGAACCCAGAGAAGTTTCAAGATAAAATTGCAAATCACCACATTCTCTTACTTCAAAATAATCAAATTCAAAGAGGTATAATCCCCCTAGAAAGGTTTTTTGACCAGGATGATATATCTTTTAAGTCTACTTTGCAACCTCAACCCAAAGAAGTTGAATATTGTAACATAAGAACTAATGAAAATCCCAAAATGGTCAAAATATCAAAATATCTTCCGACATAAGTAAAGAGTAAATACACCGAGTTACTTAAATAGTATAAAGATGTTTTTGGATGGTCTTATGATTATTCAAAAACTTATGATATTTTTTTTATTTAACACAAGATTCCCTTAAAACATGGTATTAAACCTTTTAGGAATAAGCTTAGACAGATAAACCCAATTCTTATGCCAGTAATAGAAAAGGAGGTTAAAAATATCCTTGATGCAAAAATCATCACCCCCCTTAGATACTCTGAGTGGGTGGACAATTTGATCCATGTTATAAAGAAGAACGACGAAATAAGACTCTGCGTTGACTTTAGGAACTTAACTGGTCTTCTCTTAAATATAACTACCCACTCCCAAAGATGGACCATGTTTTAGAGAAGGTAGTAGGGGCTAACAAAATTTCTATGATTGATGGTGAGAGAGACAAGTTTGTTGTTATTTATCTAGATGATTTGATATCTTTTTCCAATTATGATGTCGAACATTTGATACACCTTAGACAAACTTTTGAAAAATGCAGAAAATTTGGTTTGTCTCCTAACCCCAAAAACTCACACTTTTCTATGTAAGAAGTTAAACTTTTAGGTCATATAGCTTCAAAAGATGGAATCAAGGTTGATCCTAAGCGATTTGACGCTATTGACCTGACTAATGTTCCTAGAAATAGAAAATATATTCAATCGTTTTTAGGTAAGATCAATTTTTTGAGGAGATTTGTTCCTAAATTTTCCGAAATAATCAAATTGATTACAGATATGCTAAAAAAGGACAATGAAGTAAAATGGACTGCATAAGACAAAGCATATTTCGAGCATGTTAAGAAATATATAGGAGAATCATCACTATTGGTAAGTCTGGACTATACAAAAGAATTATTAATCTTGTCTTTCGCTTCTAAACATACTGTTGTAGCAATGCTCCTTCAAAAGAACGAAGAAGGATCCGAACAACCAATATCCTTTTTCAACAAAATCCTCAGATATCCAGAGCTAAGATATGACATTCTTGAAAAACAAGCTTATGAAATGGTGAAGGTTCTCAAGGCTTTCAGAACATATTTCTTGCACTCCAAATAATTTCTTATTTACCAAAAAATGTAATTGAAGATATCTTGGTTCAACCAGATAGTGATGGAAGAAGAGGTAGATGGCTGGATGAAATTCAAGAGTTTGATTTATAAGTGAAGCCAACCAAGCTAGTGAAAGATCAAGTTCTGGCAAGCCTGTTGGCCGAATCAAATTTCAAAGCACTAGGAACAACTAACTTCGAATCACATGATTTTCTTCTAGATGTAGAGGAAATAGACGATCAAGCACCTTTAATTCAGATTGAAGATGATTTTTCTTCCTTTGCCTGGTACCGTGATATTTTCACATACCTCCTTACTCTTTGATTCCCAAATGAAATGACGCATTCTAAAGAAATAACTTTAAAACTACATGCAATTAAGTATTGCATTTTTTATGGCAAGCTATACTAGAAACACCCTCTGGGTTTCTTGTTATGTTGCCTGACATAATCTGAAACAAAAGGTGTCATTGATGAATTTCATGAAGGAATATGCAGAGTACATCCTGCCTGGAGAGAAACATCCTACAAGATTTTAAGGGCAAGATATTATTGGCTAAAGTTATTTACTGATGTAAATGCAAGGGTCATAGCTTGCAATTCATGCAAACTGTTCGTTGGTAAGAAAAATATCCCTTCCTTACCTTTCATTCCAGTAAAATTTGAAGCTCCTTTCCAACAATGGAGTCGAGAATTCATTGGAGAAATCCATCTCCAATCAATTGCTCAACATAGATGGATTCTAACCGCTATCAATTACTTTACGAAATGGGTTGAAGCCATTCCAACTCGGAATGCTACAAATTCGGTAGTAATAAACGTTTTGGAAGAAAGCATCCTAGAAAGATTTGGTTGTCCTAGAAAAATAGTCACTGATAATGCTTAGGATTTTAGATCTATGGGAATGATAAATTTATGTCAGAAATACAATATTATTTTAGGTCATTCTACAACTTATTATCCTTAGAGAAATGGGTTGGCTGAATCATCTAACAAGAGCTTGATGACTATAATAAAAACAAATTGACAGAAAATAAAAAAGCTTGGAATATTCACTTAAAGTACACCTTATGAGAAAACCAAATTGGCACCAAGAAATCGACAGGTATGTCTCCTTTCCAATTAGTTAAGGTACTAACGTTATCCTTCCTATTAATCTTTATCTTCCTATGAAGAAACTCTGGCAGGATTCAAACGAAGATCCAAATGACATCATGAGAAGAATGAATCAAATCATCGAAGTTCAACAGAACAAAGTATAAGTGAATGATAAGCTTCAAAAGTACCAGGATAATTTGAAATCCCCTTTTGATAAAGAATACAAAGGCAAGGAGTTTCTTCCTAGCGATTTAGTTCTAAAATGGGAAGCTAGAAAGGAAGATGCAGGGAAACATCGAAAGTTCAACCATCTCTAGTTTGGACCATTCAAAATTGCAGCCGTTGAGGGAAAAAAATCATTCTCATAGGTGCTATAGCAGGAAAACCCCCTATGGACTATGTTATCACTCCAAGAGTCACTCCCAGACTACAAATTAGAGTAAGATTGGTAACATAGAAATGAAAATGGATTAAAATAGTTTAAATAGGTGGATCAACAAGAGAAGAGTAAAAAGGAGGGCATCAGACTGCTGCAAATACATTCCATTGGTCATGGAGTCATAACATCCTACAGATCAAAGGCAATCAAGCTGCCTACCAGACAAAAGGCTTATGAAAAGATGGATAGAATAATAGAAGGTAAACAAAGAGAAGAATAACCACAAAACAAAGATCCTTTCTGTAACATAGATTGAAGAGTGATTGAACAATAAACTGTGATTAACAAGAAATTACCACAAATCCTTTGCAACTCATGAATTCATTAACCAAAGGCAGCTTTTGATCTTCAAAATCTGTAAATATTATTCAAGCAAGATGACAAGATAGAATGATAACAAAGAACAAAAAGTCTGATAAGAAACTCTCATGAATCTCTAATGGAAGAAATACTAATTACAATAGGCCCTTAGGCTTACAAATGAACACACACAGGAAAACTGCCTGCTACATCTTTCTCTAGCCTCTCTTGGCTCATCAATCCTCTTCTTCAAGAGATATTTCCTTCTTTAAATAGAAAATAGAATCCAAATGAGCTAAGGAGGTCGAATCCCATATCCTCCATTGTATTCTAAGCCTTGGAGGTAGGTGGCAACAATCAAAGAGACAAAAATCCAACAAACTGCTAATTTTCAGGAATTTGTTGGAAGTCATTAATAAAATGTCTCAACCTCATTGCATGAGATCTTTGTTGGAGATAAATATTAGGTGTAGGTGTCACTTTACATATAAATTATCTTTGAAAATCCATTCGAATCCTCCTTGACAGGTGTCAACCTCCCAACAAGACAAATATCAAAATCTGTGACTGCTACAACAAATTAGGTAGCGCCGCTGTGCATAGTGGGTAGCGCTACTTCTATATCCAATATATTTAAAAAAATAACACAGTTTGAAAAATTGAGAGAGGTGTTTTTTATTTGGAATGTTATGAACAAAAGCCTCCTCCATTTTTCAAAAATACCTTCTCAATTATTCACAATCAAATTTTGAAGTTAATGACTCAAAACTGGTAAAATAACTCTACATAATTCGTTTTCTGCCAGAATATTACGCAACACCTGTAGGTAGCGCCCGAATGTGTTGCAATTGTATGAATATTCTATTCTCTATGAAATATTACACAATGCCTTTACGTAGCACTACTTGCGTTGCGTCTGCATACAGGTTTGGGTAGAATTGCCAAAACGTAGCGCCTTTCAATCTTGAATATGTACAGAGCTGTGTGTGTTCTTTCATGATGAAAAAACCATTTTAATTAGGTGCCTTGACTGTTAAGCCCTAATATTGGCTCATTACCCCTTAAATGGGGCATATTATATTAGTACTATTATTTTATTTATGTCGTTTTTAGGCCATTAGTTGTAATTATACCTCCTAGTCTCCTATATATACCAATGAGACATTTTCATTTTGAATCATCTTGTACTTGAACATTTAAGTGGGGTAAAAGGTGGTTTCCCCATCAAAGAGGCTTATTATCTGAAATTATCTCTTTTTCAAGGCGTTGAGTACTTTTTATGATGTTTTTCTATGCTATATTGATATTTGGTTCTTAACATATGGTATCAGAGCTCAAGGTCTTGGGGTTTCGCTGCTACATCTGAGATACCTTGGAATTTTCACTATAAATTTTTTCTACAATGTTTCAGAAGGAACGGCTTGGAGGTTATTTATTAGACGGATCAAGTTACGTTGGGTTCAAAATTCAGATCCTAAGGCCTTATAATTTCAGAGATACAGCCTGTACAAGATAGGGTTCTGGAATCATCCTGAACTGAGTCATTGCGGAATTTTCTCTATAAAAAAATTTCTGTCATGTTTCAGACCCTAAAATATGGAGGATATTTACAGAACTTAGTAAGGTAAATTTGGTAAAACATTCATCTTCTGGGTAATCTTAAATTTGTATATACACCCTATGTAAGATAGGGTATCTGACTAGTCCTATTGACTAGTCTCAAGAAGGTGTTCCAGGTAAAACAATCATAAATTGTTCCTAGAGTATCCAAATTGAGTGGGACTAGTTTCATTGGATCTTGAACAATGTGTAGTATTTCTGGTGCGATTTTCAAAATTTTATATCAATTATTTTGTGCGGGGCACGCTATACAAGTGAGATTTCCTGGAAATTCCAAAAATCGACAAGTTGTGGGGAATTTACCATAAATTCCACTTGGCACATCCAATTTTGATCAGACCTATGGAATTTCATAGAAGAAATATCATATAACTACATAAAAGAAAGTTTCATACCCAGAAGGGCCGAAATTTGGGAGATACAACATACTAAATATTGTCTAGCAGAACCACCTCAAAATCAAGGTTCAAAAGTGATACTTGGCCAACATGCCACCAAAAAAGGGAACTTCTACACCAAATAAGCCTCCAGAAAATCCTACTTGGACTCTTGATGAAGGTGAAGAAATGCGT
>ML778790.1:612816-623225 GCA_009831015.1 Picea engelmannii
TTGTAATTATACCTCCTAGTCTCCTATATATACCAAGGAGACATTTTCATTTTGAATCATCTTGTACTTGAACATTTAAGTGGGGTAAAAGGAGGTTGCCCCTCGAAGAGGCTTATTATATGAAATTATCTCTTTTTCAAGGCATTGAGTACTTTTTATGAGGTTTTTCTATGCTATATTGATATTTGGTTCTTAAAATTGACCGCACCATAGGTAGTTCCTTTTACCACTGGGTGAAGCTAGCGCTTAGCAAAAACTCAAAATCCATATAGGCACCTTAACCAATCTTGTGCTAACATAGGCTCCATGGGGGATAGAGTCCTCCCTGTGAGGCTCTAATAACTCTTGTAGTTTCAGTGCCTTATCCTTTGGGCTTGTGGATTCATGATCTCAACCTTTAAAATCTGTAATCTGCTTTGGTCTATGAACTTCAACTGAAACTAAATGAAAATGAAAACTGAAACTGAGAAAAATGATGAAAACGATGCTTGTTCAACAAGCTTTTTGCACACACCTACTCTAATTATTGGGAAAATGAAGCATTCAAGTTACATGAAACAACCAATGAAGCCATTTCATCATTTTTTCAAGTGTTTGAAGATTTGAAATGTGCTTCCTTAAGCACCAGGGATAATTCTTACTTGAAGGCACATCAAAGAAACATTTGGCAATACACTTTCCATTGAAGAAATCAATGAGCCTAGGCCCACTTTCTTCTTGCAGGCAGGCTACAAATGGATCTTGAAAAACATCATCAATACTTGCCCCTGCAACATTGCTTTGTGTAAAAAGGAAAATTATTGCATTAGGTCCTTCCTCCACTGTTCTTGGTTGTTGTATGGCTTGCTGATTTTCTGATTCATCCTCAATGCATGTGGTCTTGGTCCACTCCTGGTCATGAGGTGTATTAGGAAAAAGGATTAGTGATGCTTGTCTTTCTTTAATTTCAACCTTTCTCATCTCATCTGATCTGACCATAATTTGCGAGGTTCCATCTGAAAAAATAACAATTGTCTCACCGAGGCGAACATACCCATGATGAGGATGAAATAAATCATGGCTGCCAATCAAATACACTGCATATCCATGTCATATAACTATATAATGTGTATTCGTGAGCAATACAAAATAGATCTACATCTCAAAATCAAAGATATACATGTATACTATCCATCTTCAAGAATCTAATGACGTCTGATGGTTGGAGATGAGGCCTTTAGGGCTCAAGAAACAACTTCAAGATATTCAAAACTCAGGTAGGAGTGTAATGTGAGTGTATGAATTCTCTACCTAGAGGTCTTTGATGGATCATCGCGAACAAACAATAGGGTCTCGGTGATCATACAGAGAACTTCAGTGATTTTGAACAAGGACTTGATTGGACTTTCGGGATGGTTGGGCATGAGGGAAAGAGACAAAATATAGAGGGGTCGACTCAACCTGAGTAAAAACTTCCCTTGGACAATAGCATGACAGATGATGAGACTCAAGCAACATGACATTGACATAAGTTCACGATGTAGGAGGCAACGCAAAATCTCCATGTGTTTGGAAGAATAACCAAACGAAGGAGGACACAACTCTATGTAGCGAGAACAAATTCCTAAGGTCATATTAGATCCAAAATATCGAAGAACAAATAGAAGGATGTGCTTTTTCCAAGGGAGACTCTTTGTGCTGCCATAAAAAAAAAAAAAAAATCTGTCCTCTTTTTGGGGTATATTTTATTTTTTTTCTTTTTCAATATTTTGAAAGAGCTTAAAAAAGAATAAAAGAATGCTATGTTAAACAAGAGGAATGAGTGTCACAAAGCATACTAGTTCCAAGCATGAGGAACACACTAATTCTTAGAGCAAGGTGACATGTGCAGGAAAAGGACATTCGGGAAAATTCCTTCATGGGTGAAGGTGTCAAGACGCAGAGGCAAAGTGCTACAAGGCTTGCGTATAAGGCATGCTTCAAAAGTTCAGTTGAGAGAAACATGGAGCTGGCATTAGGCCAAATAAGGAGAGATGCAAATGAGATTAATAATACATGATGAAACCCCCTTCAATGTGATTTTAATGAACCCAGAGAAGGTAATATCGATGGTTTTTCATTTTTATAGAGTCTAAAAAAGCATAAAAGAGGACTCCGCTGGGGTACCTTTTTCGGAGGTAGTCTAGTCGGTTCGAAAAAGGGGTAAGCTAGCACCAAAAATATGTCTATTCAAAACCATTTTAATGAGTGTGACAAAGACAAGATCACTCGACAATCTTTTCAATTTTAAGGAGTCTGAAAAGGGCTTAACTATGGACTCGCTACCTTTTTCTAGATTTAGTCTCCTTAGTCTAAAAAAGTGAAATTTGCTAAGGAGAACTCTCCAGTCAAGACGAATCTCCCGAGGTGTACCTTTTTTCTCCTTAATCTACAGTCCAGAAAAAGGGGTAAACTCATGCTAGTAGATGTTTTTCTGAACCAATTAACGAGTGTGAAAGAATAAGGTCACTCGACGATCTTTTCAATTTTAAGGAGTCTGAAAAGATCTTAACTATGGACTCCGTAGGGGATGTTTTTCTGGACCAACTTAATAAGTGTGAAGGAACAAGGTCACTCGTATATATTTTCAATTTTAGGGAGTTTGAAAAGAGCTTAACTATGGACTCCGTGGGGGTTCCTTTTTTGTAAATTTAGTTCCTCAGGCTCGAAAAAGGGTTAAATCGTCTTCTAGCAAACCGAATTTCCTAGAGTATACCTTTGTTCATACAATTGACCATCCAAACCAAAAAGGGGTAAACTACCTTTGGACATACATGTCTTCAAGTTTCAATTTGGCGAGCGTGAAGGGAAACAAGATGACTCGACAATCTTTTCATGTTTATAGAGTCTGAAAAGGGCTTAAAGAAGACTCATTTTTTGGGAGTCCCGAAGGTGGGGCCAAGAGTGATGACACATCAAACATTTATAATGTTCAATCTCATAATCATGGTAAGACTAAAAGGACTCCCGAGCCTAAAGTTTTTGACAACGACATGAATGCCAATTTGCAACCAAGATCTACCTAGGGAATCCATGTATAGGTAGGCTCTACCACCTCACCACAACACTTATAAAGAAACAATGATGGTTCTGTACCGTAGTTCGGTGGGATCGATCCTATGGCAAAGTAGAAAATACAATGAGATGCAAAAGTGGAGGTGGAATCCTAACTTAAATGCAAAAAGTTGGAAAAATGACTTTTACCAAAAGACCTTCAAAAGTGACCCATCTCTCAAAAAGTTTTCCAAACCAAAAGAAAAGTGTATCATAACATCTAATGAGAAACTCAAGAACCATACTAAATGATTTTCAAGCCAGAAAAAATGACAAAAGGGTTGAAAAAAATAGCAAAAAAGGCCAAAAAGGTCTATAAATAGAAGCTGACAACTCATTTTCACCATTGCAAATTGAGAATTAACCAAAAATCCAAAAATACCCCTTTTCTAAAGAAGTTGATTACGGGAGGTTCAAAGGACAAAATGAACCTCTGCTTGGACCAAGTAAGTACAAATAAACCCCTCTTGCATTTTAGTACTTCCCTTTTTCATTTCAGTACTTCCCTTTTGAATTTCTTTTGGTTTTTGGGGGGGCACGCCCCTTTAAAAAAGGTCATCCCTACATGTATGCAGACTGTCCAAGGAAAACCCATGTATGCCCACTGGCAGAAAACAATATTCCCACGTGCATACATGACTGTGTCCAAGACAACCCACGTACACCCTTAAAAAGGTAAAAAAAAAAAAAATGCAAGAGCTAACTTACTCCATGAACTTGTAATTTGATAGGATGTATGTCCACTGGAGAGAGAGGGAGCATGAAGACATTGATATCTTGGTCGATGAGGAACTTGCAACTATGGACGCATTGAGACAATGCGGTTTGTGGAAGTTCTTTCAGTGTCCATTCATGAGGGAACAACCCAGGCTGTTAAATGACTTGGTAGATTATTGACACCCCAACGTAGAGGTGCTCATGCTTGAGGGGCAGTCATTAACTCTAATGAATGGGGACATTTAATTTCTAACTGGATTCTCAAGGAGTGGTGGCTTCATAACATTACCGAGTTGATCAGACTACATTGTGAGGTCGACCTTGATAAATTAGGTTCTCAGGTTCCAATCCACAAGATCACCAACCTATCACTGAAAGTGATATTTTTACTCATTGGGAAAATCACTGGATCTGCAGCCTTACATTAGGCCTCCTGGGTGCACATGCATTGTTCAGTGCAGTGCTTAAATGTACGAACCTTCGACTGGAGCACGACCATGCTAGACTGGATGCAGAGATAGCTCACTGAGTTTCGTAGGCATAGTAACAAAAAATTTAGATTCAGGACTATTCTATGCTCGTTCTTTTTTGAGAGGGTACCCAGACTCAGTCCACGAGAGACAGTTGGGGGGCATGTGGCCTCCACCCTAGCAATGTGTATATGGGAGACATTTATTCCATGATAGGGAGGTAAAAGAATTGTAGAGGCCTTCGATGATACCTTTTTTGACTGGTGGGAATGGCCGATTCCGACGATAGAGGACTACCCCTACATCGGAATCGACTTTTCTAGGGACCCAGATATGCCTATACCTCAAGGAGATGAGCGAGGAGAGATAGGTACACATTTTTTTTAATATTATTTAATTTTTAGTTTCTTTTTATATATATCATTTTTATGTGTACTAGAGTATCTGACAACTATATATTTGTTATGTATATATGTGGGTATGGTGCGTCCAACAGAATTCACGAGGACTAAGCAACGTCCTCGACCAGATGCCATACCAGTTGCAGCTGCCAAACCATCAACAGTAACAGTAGGGGGACCTCCAGTTGGACAGCCTGAGAGAGTGTTGAGACAGGTGGAGAGAAACCTCACTACGCACACTCGTGTTGTTCCCATGGCCGAGATTGATGATCTCCCGCCATTGATGCAGCCTCACGTCGTTGGGGTGCCATGAACCTGGGTCCAACTCTTATGACATTTAGAAAAAATTGGCGTTCACTATGGCAGGGCCAAGGGGCCCCGTGCTTAGCCTAGGATGGACCAATTACGTGTCGAGGTCACTCTTTTTGTATATTATTTAGGGCATAAGCCCCGTGGTGTAAGATGGATATCCATTTTTGAGGCACTTGCGCCCACCTATGTACTCTAAGAATTGTGATATATATATATATGTGTGTGTATGTACATCTTTTATGTCTTATGGATCACATTTTTACAATGTATGTACATGTGTATGTGTGTGATTCTTTTTATGTGTGTGCAATATTCTAATCTAATACATGATTAGCTAGAGTATCTTTGATTTGATTTAATCTCCTAGGAAAATGGATATACATAATGTAATCAAAGAATCGTTCTAAGAGACGTACCCTAAGGAACCGTCAGTGTAGAGTAGGATCATAAATGAAGTAAACCCCATTCAATTGGGAAACAACTAGTTTTGCATCTAGGTAGACCCGGAGGTGAGAGATACCATGCGACAAAGCATCATGAAGAAACTCTATTACTGTGTTGTACTTGACGACATTGTTTGTGGCGTCACCTAGACATATACCTCCAGAAGATAGAAACTGGACTTGATTTGTGAAGATCACCCAAGCTGCGAAAGAAAACCTCCAAGTGTGTCGGCTAGTGTTGTCCGCGAACCCAACGAACACCTCTGATTCACTTGACATTTTCCATAGTGAAAAAGATGACATAAAAAATGACACGTCCATAAAACAAAAGACAAAAAACTAACTATATAAGAAATATACATATGTACAAGAATTCACCCAATGCGACCCACCTATGAGTAATACTTCTTGAGATAGAGCCCATTTCTAAGCTCCACTAAATCATTTCCCTCAAAATCAACTAGATGATAAGTGCCCTTCTTTAGTACCTCCTTCACAATGAATGGTATGAACCACATGGGTTTGAACCTTCCTGCCCCTAGGGGATCCTTATCTTTGTCATAGACTAGGATAAGTTCACCTTCAAAGAAAATCCAAGCATTAATGGACCGATCATACTGACACTTGATTCACTGCTTGTGAGCCTCGTTATCCAAGGCTGCATCATGTTGTTTCTCATTGAGCTGCTCAAGATATAACAAGCGTTCCTCAAGCGGTGAAGTGTCTGGAAATAAATATACTTCCAACTTTAGATATGGGATCTAGAACTCTATTGGCAAGACTACCTCCAGACCGTAAACGATTTGAAAATGTGAGAAAACAATGGTAGTCTTTACAAGCATTTGGTAGGCCCATAATGTCGAGTACAACATCAAATTCCAATTTGAATTGGTAGAATTGATCGTTCGTTGTAGAATATTCTTGAGAGACTTATTCATAGCTTCTACTTGACCATTCTCTTGTGAGTAGTAGGGTGATGAATGTTGGGTATGTGTTATATTCTTTGCATGTGTGTGTGTGGGTGCATCAGGTTCAACAACTGTGTCTGACGATCCCTCACACTAGTGCTTTGTTTGTGCTGTGTGCTCCGGGCGCTTTCCTAGGGGGTTCCTAGGGGGGGCAGGTATGCCCCCCCCCCCTGGTTACGCGTAGCATTCAGCAATGGGTGATAGCCTGGGGCAGCCCCCCGAATTATTTTTTTTGGGCGGTTTTTTCTATTTTTAGCGGATTTGTAAATTAATCTCGAATTAAGGGATTAGGGTTTTGGTATCTATGGAATACCTAAAAACATTGTATATATTGTATGGTGAATGGTGAAATTCGATATAATGAATATAAGAAAGGTTTTCCCGATTGAGGGTTTCCGGTATAAAATCTCTGTGTACTCTATGTATGAGCCATTGATTAATTTATGTCTTTCTTAAGAATCTATATGCATTGCTTTACTTCACAGGTTTAAAACTTACATGAATGCTCTTGCCTCAACCCAATATTTGATGTTAACTCAGACATCATTTTATTATGAAAGTGACTACCATGGTTAGTGACAATCTCCCTCAGGATGTCGAACCTTGCTATTATCTCGTTAAATAGAAAGAGAGTTGTTGTCTCTCCATAATTATTGAACATTGACATAACCTTGACCCACTTTGTGAAGTAGTCTACTGCTACAATGATATAACGATGCCCCCTAGATGAAGGGGGGTGGCATTTAGTATAATAAATCCCCCACTTAGTGAAGGGACCAACAGTAATGATGGGAAACATGTGATCAGGATGTTCCCTCATCTTCCTAGAGAATATTTGGTAAGGGTGGCACTTCTTGACCGATTCAATGCAATCCTTGATTAATGCCTTCCAAAAGTAAATAGCTCGTAGAATCGTTTGGGCTATTTCCAGCCTAGACAAATGACCACCACATGCTCCAGTGTGGCAACCATTAAGCACAAGTTCCACTTCTTCATGAGTGAGACACCGACAAAGGATGCAATCTACACCTCGACGATACAAAGTGTCATTGAGTATGAGACAGTTTTTTGTCTGGTGGCGTATGCATCGACTCTCATCACGAGAAGAAGAGGCAGAGGACTTCAAAGTTTGGATATAGACTAGTATATATCCATACCAGGGGTTCGAACATGAAATAAAAAAAATATCTCCTTTAATCGATTATTCTTCGGGCGTAACATCACCTGATTCGATCGGAAGTTTCGAGATAAGTTTGGCAAAGACCAACGATTTTTTGGACTTCGAGGAGATGAAATCCAAGTCAAATTCCTGGAACATAAAAATCCATCTACTGATCTTTCCTCCAATTATGCATCGTGTCAACACGTGTTGGAATGAATTCACAACGTTAACGACGATGGTCTTACAAAGAAAGATATAATGACGGAACCATTGGAAAACATGCACTACTGCCAATGCTATCTTATCAACATGAGAGTAGCTAAGTTCTGGTCCAACCAGACCTTGGCTCAGGTAATAAATCACATGCTCTTCAAGAAGATCATCCTCTTGAACCAATACCATATCGATGGTTGACTCTGCAGCGACCAAGTACAATAAGAAATCTTTATTATAATTGGCTGGCCAAAGTAGAGGGGAAGATGTGAGGGTGCATTTCAATGCTTGGAAAGAGCATTAAGTGAATTCATCCCAATAGAAAGGAACTCCCTTCTTCAGTAAACACATGTACCCTTTAGTGATATCGACATAGTTTGCGATAAAATGTCGAGGAAAGTTGTCTTTACCCAGTAAACTCTGAAGTTGAGGGTTTTGCACGGGGGAGGAAATTGAACTATCGCCTCAATCTTTAGAGAATCGACCATGATCCATGTTGTTGAAACTATGAAACCTAGCAAATGACCTGACGTCATGCAAAAACTGCACTTGTTTGTATTCAAGTGAATCCAATAGTAGCGACATCGCTCAAAGATTAGTTGAAAGTGCGTAGGATGATCAACTCTCTTACGAGATCGTGATGCTAAATCATCGAGATAAGCCTTGAATAAGTGTCTTAGGTCATGGAAAGAAAAAGACATGGCCCACTGAAAAAGTGGCTCCAACATTCTTGAGGCCAAAAGGCATCTTCTGATAAGAAAATGAACCCCATGGACAGTTAGAATTTGTTTTATGATGGTCTTCGAGCTTAATATGTATCTGATTGTATCCCAAAAAACTATCCATGAAAGAAAATACCTCACAGCCTGCACACTCATTGACAATTTGGTCAATGAACGGGCTGGGGAAATTATCCTTGGGACATGCCTTATTCAAATCACAAAATTCCATACATACATGAATCGTTCCCTACTTTTTATTGACCGGGACAGATTTTGACACCCATTGAGTCAACTGGACGGGGTAGATGAAACTGACTTTGAGTAGTTTCTCTACTTCAGCCTTAATAGCTGCTAATTTCCTAGGATTAACTGGATGAAGCTTCTTCCAGATCAAATTAGCATCAGGATACATCATTATTTCATGTTCAATGATTCTTGGATCTATGCCTGGCATTTCCTCGTAATACTGGGCAAAAATGTCGTAGAATTCTTTAAATAAATATGTATGGATCTGAATCTCCTCGGGCGAGCAGTCCGCTCCGACGAAGACATTCTCCATGATGCCAGGGGTTCTGGATATTTCTACAGGTATTATTTCGGCGATGGTTACCATATTACCCTCGGAGTATACTGCTTGTGTAGCTAGAGGATTAATAGGACAAGACCTATCTCCAGTCATTGACAACACAAATTCTCTTGCCTCTATTCTTCTTAATTCTGGGAGAAAATAAGATCTGTGATGGAGATCATCCTAGGGTCTGTCTAGAACAGTCAATGCCTCAATAATCTCCTCGTTTGATGGAAATACCAAGTCTAAAGAATCAGTAGTGGTGAGAGAATATTGATCCCAAATAGGCTCGAGAACCAGATCTAACTCCTATCCAGGAGTCAGATCGGGGTCATCGGAAGCTTGTTGGACTATAGAGTATGAAACTTCTGCCATGGAAAAGGGAATGTCCATGCCATGATTCCCTGTCCCTTCCATCATGGATGATGGGGAAGGAAGATTCCACATATTGTTAAAGTAAGTCATATAGAATGAAGACACCTAAAATATTTCAGCCTTAGGTTGGTCGGGGACAACCGATATGAACTTGACATTGACGGAAGGCGGTGGGTAATCAAAAGTACCCATCAAAGGTGGGCACAATCCAACCCCTACATTGATGATTTCAGGTCGAGGGCTTGTTGACAGGCGAAATTGACCATCCGTCAACTGGAAGAGCGAGTCCGGTCCGGGGTTGTCTAAATAAACCAAGCCGTTTGGGGTAACTCGTTCTGACGGGTTTAATGGCTCTGTTATACAATCTAAGAATCCTAAAAGAAACGAATAAAAGAGAGAAATAACTAACTAATTACTAAACACACTATATATATGTACATATATTGAAATGTAACTATAGTAGTTGTATTTAAGCAGAAGATATACAAGTCTCGTTTATTTACATGATTTACAAGATGCAAGTTTTAATAGAAACTTATGAAAATCRATGGAAAAATGATTACTTCTAGGAAGCAGATAAAGAAAGCACATAAAAATATTTATTGTTTTTCTTTTATAAATTTAAAGAATCTTGCAAAAACAATTAATGAAACATGAACATGTGGATAGTCAAAGCTGAACCATACATTCTAGTTTCAATGATATGTAAATGAAAGAAAAATACAAAGAAGATATCTTGTCAGTGAATTAGTGAAGTGTATCCAAGCATCTGCATGAGTGGTGAACATCCAACTGCCATGTCCAAGAGAGAAATCTGCAATGAACCTTATTACTGTTCTAAAAAAATTTAGAATATGTATTGGCAACTTAGGTTTTAATGACAGAAAAGGAAACACAAACATAAACTTGTGATCTCATAATTATACATGATTACAACAAGATAAATCTGGAAGCAATCTATGCATTTTATCATTCAATTTAAAACT
>ML778790.1:629502-656135 GCA_009831015.1 Picea engelmannii
AAAATGAATTTAAACTAACTATAACTTATAAACAAACATTATTTATATTTTCCATTTCAAATATGATCTTAATTCTAGAAGCTTCAAGTTAATGGAGAAGAGAATAAAATCAAACAAATCATAGATAATTCTTTTTTATTATTATTATAAGATGCAAAATGAAAAAATAAATAAAAATTAATTAATTAATATCACCAAATGATTTCATGAAAATGAGAAATCAACCAAGATATTATTTGATGAAGTATTGAACACGTTATTCAAAATAGTCCAACTTGCTAATGAGAAAAAGAATAAACACATAATCATAATTTAAACAAAAGTAAACATTTGATAAAAAAAATTAACATTTTTGTTTAAATTGAGATTTTTATGCTCTTTTTTAACTTTTGACATATACTCTTGTAATAAATGACTCATACTAAAGAGAATGTCTTAAGTTTGTTTCAAAGCAAGCCAAGGAATGGAACTATTTGAAAAGGTTGATTCTATAGCTCATTATAATTATCAAGATTTTAATAGGGGCCCTTTAAATTTTGTAAAAATATAAGGGGAGTTGTTGGGACCCAACAGGGCTATCAATAATTAGGACAATGGATGCCCCCGATGAAGGATCGGGATGGGAGAAGGACAACTGATCAATGGACACTATCCAACCCTCATGTGAAAACAACAAGACCCAGGAAATTGTAGCGACCACTGCATGCATAGCATAGGTCTAACTCCTTCATATTAGAAGGTTGTAGTTGAGAGGAGCATCGACCACTTTAACTTCGATGCACACAGTCTTCCCCCCTAACTGCATGGGGAAATAAGGGATGATTTTGTCATCATATAAAATTATGAAATCCTTAGGGGTTTGTATTTTCTACCTAAGTCTGTATTTTTCCTTTCACTCTTCCTTTTGTAGACCAGATCGTAAGGTTTGTCCTTTCGACTTATATTTTTCTTTTGTGTCTACCTGAGAGGTGTCGGCCCTAAGACTTTCTATTTTCTCTATGGTAGATCACTTCTCTCTCTTTACCTATAGAATTAATCTTCTTACCTCCCTCAGCCCTCAGTCAGTCATATAGTATTCATCTATAGAGACTACAACCATAAGCACAAGTGCAACACTTAGAGCAGTCTGATATCGACTCAAATCAAGCAAGCGAGTAAGATTATCTTTCAATGGCGAATATTCATTAGGAAGAGAAGATAGACGACCACCGAGTGATCAAGATCATAAATTTACATGGATTATAGAATCAAACAAAAGGTTTGAAATTGTGAGGTCTGTCCTAGCCATTGATCCTGGGAACGACACATGGCACAAGATTATCATTTCACTGACTCACAGGATGGAGAAGTCAAAGGGTGAGTCATGAAGACTCGTGAAACCTGAAGCATCGATATGATCTAGGTCATCCATCTCAGAAGGGCATGTGGCGCGAGATATGAACCATAGAGGAAGTCATTTTGGGAGCTCGATAGTGAGGGTTCCCGATATCCTAAGGTTCCGAAGTGCCGATATGATCCGGGCCATCCATTGTAAAGGGATGCATGTCACTTGATCCCAGCGATCACGATTTTGTGACTCAGATATTTCAGTATGGAACATAACGTGAGTTTACAAAATGCGAAATCATGACACGCATGAGAGTTGGGCCCACGAGCACAGCCTGCGGTCATATGGAAGTAGGACCATAAAGAAAGGGAAAGCACCTATCAAGCGACGAGTGACTGATATTGTTTAAGGGAATGATTGTAGTCATCAAGTTTAAATAAAATCCAACCATTGATCTAGATGGGTCATTTCGCGGGATCAAACATCGAAATATTTGAAATCAAGGGGGGTGAAGACTCCAAACAGGTGAAATCCCAAAATTTCATGCAAGAGATGCATATGGTCATAGCCCCAGTTCATGTGGAATGATGGATAGGATAGGAGCTGTGAAAAATACCGGAGCACCCAAGTTGGATACAGAGGAAGAGATGTGTGGCCTCGAGATGCCAAAATTGACTCAAAGGAGTCGAAATCTCACCTGGGGCATTCATGGGTGTCAGGTTCCATCCCGATCCTGATGAAATTAGTTAATGGAAATAGGGGGAGGTAGTTGAAACCTCATTTCACCCCATAAATTGAAAACATGGAAGTGTCGGCCATGGAGGCAGGTTGTCTACCCAAGGTATCCCTATTAATGAATTCACCTGCAAAGCCCATACTGATATGAGATTGTGTCTGATAGAAGAATGAAAGTGTAGACTGAAAGAAGAAGGTGCATATGCGAAGCTTTGAATGAAGTAGCCAGGTCACACCCTTGGTGTTGGCAGGTTTTTCTGAGTATAAATACTCAGTTAAGATATTTTGTTAAGGTCGATGGTAGAGCCAAGCTCCCGTATTGTAAATTTTTAGTGAAGCCTCTAGTTCTCTGGTTATGTATTGTGATCTGAAATTTCTTGATTAATCTAAGTCATCTTTCTTTCTCCATCTTATTTTCCTCTGGTACTGAGAGATTTCATGGATGACTGATTCACATAAATTTTCGTGATTGTGTTATGATGAATGTTTGATTATAATATTGTTAAGAACCAAATATCAATATAGCATAGAAAAACCTAAGAATAAGTACTCAATGCTTTGAAAAAGAAAGAAATTTAGATAATAAACCTCTTCAAGGGGGAAACCTACTTATGCCCACATAAATGTCCAATTACAAGATGATTCCAAATGAAAATGTCTCCTTGGTATATATAGGAGACTAGGAGGTACAATTACAACTAATGGACTCAAGATGACATAAATAAAATAACATTACTAATGTAATATGCCCCAATTAAGGGGTAATGAGACATTATTTAGGGCTTAAAATGCCCCTCCCCTTGAGACAAGTTTTTTCCGCAACACTTGAGTAACTCTAGATGTTCTGTATAAAATAATCATCTTCCCAAGTGGAATCTTCAGTCGATAGTTTCCTCCATTTAATGAGATACTCTGAAATGGATCTATTCCTTAGCTGGCGAATTCTTGTGTCAGTGATGGATTCAGGCTCCAATATGATTTTTACTTCCTCAACAAGTTCTAGAAATATAGTTTGAGCAGAGATCTTGTCACCTATAACCTTTTTTAAGCATGAAACATGGAAAACTGGGTGTACTCGTGAAGATGCAGGCAAATCCAATTTGTATGCCATAGTACCAATCTTTTGCAATAGATTATAAGGGCCATAGTACTTTGGTGATAATTTATTATCCTTCTTGGCTTGCTTGAGGGACATATGCTTGTATGGTTATAGTCTTAAAAAAACCTAATACCCTACTTCAAAAATTCTTTCACTATGATGTTGATTTGCTTGTTGTTTCATGCGATTCTATGCCATGGTCAGGTTATCCTTTAATATTTGGATAACTTGTTTTTGATGCTCGATGTGATCTTCCACTACCTGAACCTTAGATTTTTATTTTAGAAAAGAAGTGATGGAAGGAGGGTGGTATCCATAGAGTTCCATAAATGGTGTCATTTTTGTTGCAGTATGCAAGGAAGTGTTATACCACCATTCTGCCAAGGGTAACTATTTGAACCATTGTGTTTGTTTATCAGAGACAAAGAAACGTAGGTAGCCTTCCAGACATTTGTTCACTATCTCGGTTTGTCCATCAGATTGAGGATGATAGGATGAGCTATGAGCCAATTGAGTACCCAAACAAGAAAACAATTTTGTCCAAAAATTTCCACTGAAGATGGGATCTCTGTCACTTACAATAATCTTTGGACTACCATGTATCTTTTGAACTGTATCCATGAATGTGGTGGAAACTGTACTGGCTTTGAAGGGTTGAGAGAGTGCACAAAAGTGTGCGTACTTGGTTAGTCTATCAACAATCACCATGATGACAATCTTTCCTTCAGACTTCAGTAACCTTGTGATGAAATCCATGGAAACATCCTCCCAACAACGACTTAATTGTAAAATACTTGCGGTCTTAATTGTTTCCACCTTATTTTGTTGGAAAACCAAACATTCTGCCACAAACCTTTGGACATTAGTTTTAAGGCCATCCAAAAACAAATCCTTCTTGACCCTATGGTATGTTTTCAAAAATCTTGAGTGCCCTCCTATTGGAGAGGTGTGCAATTCCAATAGTACCTTTTGTTTGAGTTGGGAGTTCTTACAAAAATATAAGCGATATTTGTACCATCATGAATACTTTTTCCATGTAAATGTATCTGATGCACTGGAATCTTGTTGCAACCTTTGAATGCGAGTCCACACTTTTTTGTCATTCTTCCATTCATCCCTTGCTTCTATTATCCAATCGGGTTGGATGATTGAGATAGCACAGAGAAAGGCCTCAACATATTCATCCTTTCTTGAGAGTGCATCTGCCACAACAATTTTCTTCCCTTTTTTATAGACAATTTCAAAATCATAACCCAATATCTTGGTCACCCATTTTTGTTGTTCTTCTGAAGATAGTCTTTGTTCCAAAAAGTATTTAAGACTATCATGATTTTCTTTTACCTTGAAGTGCCTACCTATTAGGTAAGGACTCCATTTATTCAATGCATGTGGTATTTCCATCATTTTCTTCTCATAAATGGGTTTGTGTAAGTCCTTTCCCTTGAGTGGTCGACCTTAAAAATCCGTGGGCCTTCTTTATTGCATTAGGACAACACCAATTCCATTTCCCGAGGCATCACATTCCACAATAAATTGTTTCATGAAGTCTGGAGTGGTCAAGACAGGATCTTTTCACATCACCTCTTTAAGTTGTTCAAAAGCTTTATTTGCCTTTGGATTCCATGAAAATGTATCCTTCCTAGTTAGTGTTGTTAAAGGTGCTGCTATTCTTCCATAGTGACAGACAAACTTGTGGTAGTAACCTGTCAAACCCAAAAATCCTCTAAGATTCTTCAATGTTTTGGGAATTGGCCAGTCCATCATGGCCTTAATATTGTTAGGGTCTACCTTGACACCTTCATGAGATACAATATGACCCAAATAATCTACCTCCTTCACTCCAAAGAAACATTTGGATGGTTTGGAATATAGTGTTTGCTCCTTTAGTAGTTGCATCACATTGTCAACATATGGCACATGATCCTCCCAAGACTTGCTATAGATTAGTATATCATCAAATACTAATATATTCAAGTGGGTGGAATACCTTTGGGAATATATTCAAATACTTTGGAATGCTTATCAATGATCCCTTGGAGATCTACAGGAATAAATGGCTTAGATGTTTGAACATCTAGTGAGCATAGTTGTGCAATAACACCTTGATGCCCCTTTTTCAATAATGTTTTCATGCCATTAGAGCTTATCACCTTACTAGGTTTCCCCGTGATACCTCTTAACTCAATTTCTTTTCCTTCCAATGAAAATTTCATGAAAATTTCTTGAAAATTAAAAGCCAATGTTCCTAATGATTGTAACCATTGGATTCCTAGTACAACATCAGCACTACTCATGGGTATAGTAATCATTGGACTATTCATTACATATTCCCCCATAGTAAGATTGGTCTTATTTCATTTTCCTAAGCAATTGATAGTTCTTCCATCTGCAATCATTACTTGAAACTCTGGTGTTGGATATACAAAGTAATTGAGAGCTTTGTCTAATTTATAGTGAATGAAATTATGAGTACTACCATAATCAATTAGGATTATTATATTTTTCTTTTTGATATATCCTTCGATATTGAGGGTTTGAGGAGTGATAATTCTAGCCAATGAATTGCACGATGTTGTGGGAGTCAACTCTTCAGATGAAATTTCATCTATGTTTTCATCTTGAGATGGTTCTTGTTGTTCTTCTTCTTCCTCTTCACAATCTATGTAGAATAATTTCTTCTTACCACACTTATGTCCCTTACTGTACTTGCTGCCACAATTAAAGCATACAATTTTTTATTTTCTTTCCTCCAATTGTTGACATTTAAACCTTGTAGGTTGAAGTGTTTTAGAAGAAGGAGCATTATTCTCTTTATAGATGTTAGGATTGGTCCTTCTAGTATCCATAGCCATATTTTTAATTTCAACATTTCTTGCCACCCTGAATGAATTCTCCAATGATTTGGGTTCCCAAAGATGAACCTCATGTTGAATTCTATCCTTTAAAGTTCCTATGAATACATCAATTAAGTGCTCATCTAGAATATATGTTACCTTTATATTCAATCTTTGTAAGTTCTCAATGTGCTATGTAACTGAACCCTTTTTCTTTAGATTTATCAATTTGCTAAAGAAGGTATTGCTCCTTGTATCCTCATAGTGTGCTAGCATTTCTTCCATGAAAATTGTCCAAGTGACGAGTGATTTGCAAGAACAAATCCATCGATACCATACAAATTGATTGGGTTCTAAATATAAAGAAGCAATTCGTACCTTTTGTGTATGTAGAAGATTATGTAGATCAAAGAATTGCTCCATCTGAAGTATTCTTGTGATTGGGTCCTTGCCATCAAACTTCCTCATATTGATCTTAGGAACGTGGTCTCAGACTGTCCACTATCAAATGAAACTGGTCTCACTCAATTTTGATACTCTAGGAAGAATTTATGATTGTGTTACCTGGAACACCTTCTTGAGACTAGTCAATAGGACTAGTCAAATACGCTATCTTCCACAGGGTGTATCTACAAATGTAAGATGAAACAAAAGATGAAATTTTTACCAAATATACCTTGCTAATGTCTATGAATACAATCCGGAGTTCAGTGTCTGAAACATTACAAAAAAAAAATTATATCAAAAATTCCGCAATGACTCAGTTCAAGATGATTCCAGAACCCTCTCTTACACAGGCTGTATCTCATAAAGTATAAGGCCTCAGGAGATGAAATATTAACCCAACATACCTTGATCCATCTACTAAGTATCCTCCAAGATGTTCCTTCTGAAACATTGTAGAAAAAAAATTATAGCAAAAATTCCAAGGTGTCTGAGATGTAGCAGTGAAACCCCAAGACCTTGAGCTCTGATACCATATTTTAAGAACCAAATATCAATATAGCATAGAAAAACCTCAGAATAAGTAATCAACACCTTTAAAAAGAGAGAAATTCAGATAATAAGCCTCTTCGAGGGGACAACCTCATTATGCCCACATAAATGTCCAATTACAAGATGATTCCAAATGAAAATGTCTCCTTGCTATATATAGGAGACTAGGAGGTACAATTACAACTAATGGACCCAAGCCGACATATATAAAATAAAATTAATAATGTAATATGCCCCAATTAAGGGGTAATGAGCCATTATTTAGGGCTTAACAAATATTGTCATGATTTATTTTAGTTCCATTTAAGTTGAAACCCAAAGAGATATTGCGTTTGAATTTTTCCTCCTTAGGTTTCCGGAAGACCTGATGTTCACGACATGCCTCTACATTTTCTCACAAAATTCTTCCTCTTACTCACCCTTACTTCGACTTACTGACTGAAGTTGATTCTAGATCTCATCTCTTATGCATGCTAGTTTAGTTTCCTGAGTTAAAACAATATCATCTCGAGTCTGCATCCATTGGACCTCTTTAAAACCAACCTATGACATAAAACTCTGATGGGTACCGAGCTTACCTCCAATGCAATCCAAAGGTGACTTCTGGTGATAAAAAAATTTGTGCCGTTGTCGGGGAGGAATTGAAGTTTTTCCATGGGATTGAATGACAAAGCTCACTAATTCTAAAGGTGCATCATAACTCAGTACATTGAAGATTGCAACTATGCACTTGGCGACTCCACTATTATGACTCTAATGTTTCAGCTGTGGCTTTCAGAGGCAGACACACAAGGTATACTCCAAAACTACCTTTAGCAGCACCTAAAGTTGACCCAGAAAATTATCAGAAGACGACAGACCCCTCAGGAAGGTACTTCTGCTGCTGAAACATGTATTTTTGATGATTTTCACTATCCTCCTATATCAACTCCAGTAGTTGTTTATCATTTTCCTATTACACCATCTATTGGAGCTTATAGAATTTTGAATTTTGGGAGTTTTATTGTTGATTTCCCCTCTCCCAGTTTCACTACTCCTCCTCATATTATAGTTGTTGTATTGAAAGAGAGGGAAACCTTTGTTCCCTCAAGCCTTGCAACTTTTTCTCCAAATATTTTGTTGTTTCCTTCTTCTCCTGGAAGCACATCCCCGGCCTCACTTATCCGAAATCCATCTTCTCCTGGTTCTCCTCCATTTCACATCCAAATGGAAGGTGCTAATCCCCCTAGAAATAGAATGGCCGAGATATTAGCTACTAGATATGCCCCCCTAGTTTTACCTTAGCCTATGAATGCTCTCCCATGCACAGATTACCTTAAGTACATGCCCTAATTCACTGGGGAGGGAGACATGACTGCATAAGAGCACCTTTCATCCTTTTGTAGGTTTGCAGAGATTCATTCCATCGAAAATGAAGATGTGTGGATGAGAGTTTTTGTACAGAGTCTGGATGGCGATGCCAGGGATTGGTTTAAGGACTTGCCTCCTGGATCTATTGATGGGATTGCTTCTCTGTATGATGAATTCTTAAGGAACTTGGGGAATAAAAAATATCTCCTTTATTATATTATATAATTTGGGGCACTTAAGAGAAAGGAGGGGGAATCTATTTCAAACTTCTTGAAGCGATTTAATAAAATTTATAAAAAGATTCCAGTCGGAGTTAAGCCTACGTAAATCTCTACCAAAATGACTTATGATAATGTTTTCATCCCTAACTTTTTCCTATTATTGAGAGAAATAAGAGTTACCTCCTTGGCTCATATGCAATATGTGGCCCTTGAAGTAGAATCCAATATATTGGAAACTGATAAACTTAGGGGTAAAGATGATAAAGAAAAGGGAAAGGGTAGGTCCGAAAACCTAACTTCTAGTTCCTCTATTACCTCCCCTCAAACAAATGAAATGGACAAGATGCTAAAATCACTTTCTGCTAGAATGGAAAAGATCTAATTATAAGGAAAGAAGAACTACATAAGTCCCCAAAATGTTGATAACAAAGGAAACTATAGGAAGCCTAACAATACTCCTCAGATTATCCAAAGAGACCAGAGGAGCAGAGATAGATATGATCAGAAAATCCAGACCCCTCTCCAAAATAATCTTGTTGCTGATGAATTAGAAGGGGATGAAGAAATTGATCCTGAAATTCAATGTCTTGGGGACACCTCCTCTTTTCCTCACTTAACAAAGTCTACATACGAGGAATCTCTCATGGAAAGTCAGTTGAATGAGTTAAGCAAAGGGGACTAGACCAACGACAGCCCCAACAGATATAAACTCATATCCAAGAAGAAATAAGGAAAGCCAAATTTTCCTGATCATCCCACTAGAGCAGAGAAGCCTGCTAAAGATGTAGTAGATGACAACAATGGTAAGACATTTCGAACTCCCTCTCAAGTGGCCATAACTCATGTCCCAGAAGTAAAAGAAATCTTAAAGCCTACATCCCCTTTTAATTTCTAGCATGAGGTTCAGAAGATTAGGATCCTTGTACCCCTTTAAGAGATCGTCAAGTATGAATATTTCAAAAGAATCCTCTCTAAGTTGTTGATGCCTGAACCCACAATTCATCCCACATACTCGGTCAATTTGCAATATGAAAAGCTAGTTGTCATATTAGGACCTTTGGTAGAAGATAGAGATGATTCCTCTCCCCCCTTACACACTTCATTGAACATCCATGATAAGGTGTTGCATAACTGCTTAATGGATTCAGGAGCATCCCACAATCTTATGCCTAATATTGTCATGGAAGAACTCGGGTTGGAAGTTACAAAATATTACCATGACCTGTATTCTTTCGATTCCAGGAGGGTGAAGTTCATTGGGGTTATCAAAGACTTGGACGTGTCCCTGTTCCAGCTGTTGATGGAGAGTGTAGTCATGGATATCGTAGTGGCTGATGTTACCCCTAAGTTAGGAATGCTCCTATATATATCTTGGATAAAGAGACTGGGGGGAATCTTGTAGATGGACCTTTCATATGCCACCATTCTTGTGTTCGGAGGTGAAAAAAGGAGACTTTACAGGGAAGCGTAATTCACGTACATCATCAATGATGAAGCAAACCCCATCAACCATCCTATTTTTTCTTTGATCACTGATTTGGGATCTAGCATATTGTAGCTCACAGATGCTTCTGAATCTCATCTTGAAATCAGAAAGAAACCCACTTCTTCTCGTGAAATACATCCCCCAACTACTTATGTGTGGAAGATGTTTTTCGATGGATCCTCTTCCAGAGAAGGGTCTGGTGCTGGAGTGGTTTTTGTGTCACCTTGTCGAGAGACTATACCTTTGTCCTACAAACTAGAATTTGAAGCTACCAACAATGTGGCAGAGTGTGAGGCTCTTTTTTTTAGGTTTAAGAGTTGCGAAATACATGGGGATTGAAGAGATAGTAGTATTTGGAGATGATGAAATAATTGTTCATCGGGTCAAAAAATTTTATCAAGCCAAGCACCCTAGGCTTAAGACTTACAAATGTGAGGTGGGGGACCTAATTGACAATTTCTTCTTAGCTTTCAACATTTCATTTATTCCAAGAGAGGAAAAAACAATGGCTGATTCTTTGGCCATTTCAGTAAGCAATTTTAGAATCCCTTTGCCACCCAAGCTCAGGTGTGATGTTGAGGTAAGATATAGGCCCTCCATACCTGAAAATATCAAGCATTGGAAGGTGTTCGAGGATGATATTGAGATCATAAAATTTCTTGAGTCTATTGATGAGTTATTTCCATTACACATTGAATAGGATCTTGATTCCGAAGGTGACCCTCCTACTGATGTATTTTTAAATAAAATTTCTAATCACCATATCGTTTAGCTACCTAGAAACCACATTCCAAAGGGGCTAGTTCCTTTAGAAAGATTGTTTGATTGGAACAACGTGGTGGTAAATTTTAAAGACCCAACTGAGGACACTGACGTAGATGAATGCAATATCGGTACAGAGGAGGATCCAAAGTTTGTCAAGTTGTCAAGAAGCCTGTCAAGGGAGTAGAGAGCCAAGCACACTAAGTTATTAAAGGAATTTACTGATGTGTTTTCATGGACCTATGAAGACATTAGAACATATGACACCACTATCATTGAGCATAACATCCCATTGAAGGAGGAGGCCAAACCGTTTAGGCAGAAATTAAGATAGATAAATACTATGTTGCTTCCTGTTATGGAAAGGGAGGTAAAGAAGTTGTTGGATGCCCAAATCATCATCCCTTTGAGATATTCTGAATGGGTGGCCAACTTGGTTCCAATTAGGAAAAAGAGTAGAGAAATTAGAATCTGTGTTGATTTCAGGAATCTGAACAGAAGCTCTAAGAAGGACAATTACCCTTTGCCGAAAATGGAGCACATATTGCAGAGGGTGATAGGCACATCCAAGATCTCCATGATTGATGGATTTTCTGGCTACAATAAGATCTTTGTCTTGCTAAAGAAAGAGAAAAGACAACCTTCACCACTCCTTGGGGCACATTAATGTATGCCAAAATTCCCTTTGGATTGATGAACGTAGGAGAAACCTTCCAACGAGCCATAGACATTGCCTTCATTGGAGAAAGAGACAAATTTGTGGTCATCTATCTAGATGACATAATAGTCTTCTACAAATCTGATAAAGAACATTGTCAAAGTCTGAAAAGGGTCTTCTCTAAATGTAGATGGTTTGGTCTCACCCTAAATCCCAAGAATTCTTTATTTTCCACGCAGGAGGGAACATTATTGGGACACGTTGTATCAGCTGAAGGGGTCAAGATTGATTCAAGCAGGGTGGAAGAAATTCAAGCCTTATCACTTCCCAGATTCAAGAAAGAAGTTTAGTCCTTCCTGGGAAAGATCAATTTTCTGAGGATATTTGTTTCAAATTTTGTTGAATTGCTAAATAATATCACAACCATGCTCAGGAAGGGGGATGAAGTAAAATGGACTGTTGAATCTAGAGAATCCTTCAACCAAATCAAGAAGGCACTGAATGAAGCACCTGTGCTTATCAGTCATGATTATTCCAAGGATTTTTTGATTTTTTCATTTGCTTCATTTGATACAGTGGAAACTATTTTACTACAAAAGAATGATGTAGGGTTGGAGTATCCTATTTCTTTTTTTAGCAGAGCACTAAGAGACGCAAAATTCGGATATGACATCATGGAGAAGCAGGCCTAGGCCTTGGTGAAAGCCTTCAAGGATTTCAGATTCTATGTCCTGCATTAAAAAATCACCGCATATGTTCCTTCAGCTATTGTGAAGGACATCCTCATCCAGCCTAACATAGATGGGATGAGGAGCAAGTGGATTTCCAGAATCCTTGAATTTGATCTGGAAATAAAACCCACCAAGCTAGTTAAAGGCTAAGGTTTAGCCAAGTTGTTGGATGAATCTATTTGTAGAGATTTGGAGGTTAACTTCATAAACGCCTGCTCAGAAAATCAATAGGATGAAGTGTTTGGTAAGATCACTCAAGACAACTCCCCATTGGCATAATGCGCTTGGTACAAAGACATTATATATTTTCTACAAAAATTGTGACCTCTAGATGGAATGGGGAAAAGAAAGGCAAGATATTTAAAGCTCAGAGAAATTAGATATTGCCTTATTGACCAGGTCTTGTATTGGAAATACCCTCTAGGAGTTCTTTTGATATTCTTAGACCCACAGGAGGCCCAAAAGGTTATGTTTGATTTTAATGACAGCCTGTGTGGGGGACATCATTTTTGGAGAATCACAACCTACAAGATTCTCAAGGCTGGGCACTTATGGCCTACTCTATTTGATGATGTCTATGAAAAGGTCAGAGCCTGTGTCAATTTTCAAAAATTCGTTGGGAAGCAATAGCTCAAGTCTCTTCCTTTGAATCCTATGGTATCTTCAAGACCCTTTCAACAGTGAGGCCTAGACTTTATTGGGGATATTCATCCTCCTTCAAGTGGCCAGCACAGGTGGATCTTAACTGCGACATATTATTTCACCAGGTAGATAGAAGCTATCCCCACAAGGAGTGGCTCTCAGAGAGTAATCATTGGTTTTCTTGAGGATATTATGGCAAGGTTTGGTTTCCCAAAAAGGATCATCACTGATAATGTTGCATCCTTCAAGGCTGATCCATTAATCCAATTTTGTGAGCATTTTGGAATTTCATTGATTCACTCAACTCCTTACTACCCCCAAGGAAATGGATTAGCAGAATTATCTAACAAGGGCCTTATAAATATTATTAAAATATTTCTAGAGGACAACAAGAAAGCATGGGATTCAAAGCTCAAATTTGCTTTGTGGGATGATAGAGTGAAAACAAAGAGGTCACTGGGAATTTCTCCTTTCCAATTGGTATATGGGACTGAATAAGTTTTCCCTCCTCAAATTTCCTTTCCCGTGGTGACATTTTTCCAAGACTTCCATGGAGAACACAATGATATGATCAGAAGAATTCATCAGCTGGTAGAAATCCAAAAAATTAGAGAGCAGGTGATGGACAAATCCCATGATCGTCAGCATAAAATCAAGCAGGCCTTTGACAGGAAAAACAGTAAGGAGGATTTCCAGCTGGGGGATTTAGTTCTCAAATGGGATGTGCCAAGACAAGACAAGGGAAAACATGTTAAATTTGAAGCCCTTTGGATCAGACCCTACAAAGTTTTTTGAGAAACTTTCAAATACTACTTACAGGTTGCATAATTTGGAGGGTGATGAATTTTTTAATGGCCCAGTAAATGGGCACTTCTTGAAATTGTTTTTTGTTTAAAGCCGCAGTCGGCATCCCACCATTGTAAATACCATTCCTATTTTATGTTTATTTTGTTTTTAATAGGAGACTCCATATCCCAAATCTAAGGAACTAGAACTACTTGTTCTTGGAATCTCACAGGGAGCATGCCATCCCCTGTGGAGACAAATGTTATCACATAAAATTGTCAAAGACTTAAGGGTTTGTGTTTTCTACCTAAGTTTGTATTTTTCCTTCCTCTCTTCATTTTGTAGACCTGATTGTAAGATTTTTCCTTTTGGATTATAGTTTTCTTCTTTGTCTACCTGAGAGGTGTTGGCCCTAAGCCTTTCTGTTTTCTCTATGGTCGATCACTTCTCTCTCTTTACCTATGTCACTGATATTTTTCCTCCCTGAGCCCTTAGTTAGTCATCCAATATTCATCTATAGAGACCGCAACCATAATCACAAGAGAAACACTTAGAGCGGTCTGATATCGAATCAAATCAAGTGAGCGATCAAGATCAAATTTCAATGAAGAAGATTCATCAGGTAGAGCAGATCGATAGCCATCGAGTGATCAATATCATAAATTTACATGAAGTATAGCGTCATACAAAAGGTCTGAAATTGTGAGGCCCGTCCTAGCGTATGATCCTAGTAAATACACATGGAACAAGATTAGCATTTCGCTGACTCACAGGATGGATCAGTCAAAGGGCGAGTCATGAAAACTTGTGAAACTCAAATCGTTGATATGATCTGGGCTGTCAATCTCAGAAGGGCACGTGGTAAGAGATTTGAACCATGAAGGAAGTCATTTCGGAAGGTCGATAGTGAGGGTTCCTGATAGCCCGAGGTTCCAAAGTGCCGATACGATATGGGTCATCCATTGCAAAGGGACATGTGTCACTTGATCCATGCGATCATGATTTCACGACTCGAATATTTTAGCATGGGACACAACGTGAGTTCGTGAAACGCAAAATCGCGATGTGACTAAGAGTTGGGCCCATGAGCATAACCTGCGGTCATATGGAAGTAGGGCCATAAATAAAGGGAAAGAACCTATTGAGTGGCAGGTGGCTAATATTTTTCAATGGAATGATCATGGCCGTCAAGTTTAAATAAAATCTGACCATTGATCTAGATGGGTCATTTAATGGGATCAAACATCGGGATATTTGAAATTAAGGAGGGTGAAGACTCCCAATAGGTGAAATCCTAAAATTTCATGCAGGGGATGCGTATGGTCATAGCCCTAGGTTGCATGGAACAATGGATAGCATAGGATCTACGCAAAATACTGGAGCGCCCGAGTTAGTTACAAAGGAAGAGATGCATGGCCTTGAGATGCCAGAATTGACTCAAAGGAGTCGAGAGATCACTTGGGGCATTCATGGGTGTCAGGATCCATCCTGATATCGATGCAGTTAATTAATCAAAATAGGGGGAGGTAGTTGAAACCTCATTTCACCCCGTAAATGGAAATCATGGAAGAATCGACCGTTGAGGTAGGCTGTCAACCCAAGGTCTCCTTGTAAATGAATTCTCCTGCAAATCCCATACCGACCTGAGATCGCGTCTAACAGAAGAATGCAAGTGCAAACTGATAGAAGAATGCAAGTGCAGACTAAAAGAATAAGGTGCATACGTGAAGCTTTGAATGAAGTAGCCAGGTCACACCCTTAGTGTTGGCGGGTTGTTCTGAGTATAAATACTCAGTTTTGATATTTTGTTAGGGTCGATGACAGAGACAAGATTTCATATTGTAAAGTTTTAGTGAAGTCTCTAGTTCTTTGGTTATATATTGTGATCTGAGATTTCTTGATTAATCTAAGTCAACTTTATTTATCCATATTATTTGTGTCTGGTACTGAGAGAATTCATGGATGAATGATTCACATGAATTGTCACGATTTTTTTATGATGAATGTTTGATTATAATACTGTCATGATTTCTTTCAGTTCCATTTAAGTTGAAACCCAAGGAGATATTGCGTTTGAATTTTTCTTCCTTAGGCTATCGAAATACCTGATGTTCACGGCATGCCTCTACATTTTCTCACCAAAGTCTTCGTGCTACTCACCCTTACTCCGACTTACTGACTGAAGTTGATTCTAGACCTTGTATCTTATGCATGCTAGTTCATTTTCCTGAGTTAGAACAATATCATCTCAAGTCTGCATCCATTAGACCTCTTTAAAACCAACACGTGACATAAAACTCTAATGGGTACTGGGCTTACCTCCGACGCAATCCGGAGGTGACTTCTGGTGCTAACAGATTCCATGTGGTCTGAACGAATAACCATCGAAAGTGGTAATAAGAGTAGGTGATGGAGAAAAAATGGGTTGGCCAATGGACTTCCAACATGCCAACAACATCACGCATGTAGAGGCGCCCTCATCAACCACCGTGTGGAAAATATTTCATGTAAACGTTTTCATGTTGTAAGACACTACTATATGAAATGCCACATGGTAGGGGAGATGAGGTTTTAAGTCGGTCATATCGAGCATGATTGTTCCTAGATTACAAGTCTCAAAAGATCCTAAGGTAGCTAACAGGGCCTTTCTCTATGAAGGGCAACTCTGGAGGACCTCCAAAGAGGACATCGCACAAGGGGTTTGTGACAAATCCTCCACCACAAAGTAGTTTTGGGCAGCCCTCACATTTGGATTATGTGAAGCTTTCTTGACTGCCTATTTTAGGATGTGTGTCATTGTTTCTCCCATTGTCTTCTCAATCTGAAGAGGAACATATGGGTTTTTGACTTCTTTACCCTTTTCAATAGTGTTTGGCATTTCATAATCATGTGCCCTAGTTTCTATGTAGGAATCACCTTTCATCATATAAACATTCGCGGACGAAGGATTACTATAAGAGGGAGGGGGTCCCTGACTTCCCCCATCCTCCTCGAAGAGACTTGAGTTAAATTTTTCCCATGAGGAAATGGGTTCGTTAACATAGCAGGTTATTGTTGCACCGGTAACGTTTGGGCCTCCGCAGGCCGAGGGCATAGGTGAGTCATGTGGTATTTCATGCAAAGGTTACACTGATACTTTGAATTTATTTTCTCTGTGTTTACCCCACCAACATTGTTGGTGGGTTTCTTATCCCCCTTACAGTCCTTGTTTATTTGTTTTTTCTTTTCGTCAGGCTACTGGTTGGCCTTCGGGTTTGTCGATTGCACACTGTGTACATCCAACGTTTGAGTAGGGGTAGCATCCAAACTAGAGGTTTTTCTTGCCGTTGTCTTCTATACCAACAATTGTTGCAATTGATTCGACAACAGATCAGTGGGATTTTCTTATGCTAAACCAACTATACCATCGACATGTGGTCCAGACTCATGTTTGGCCTTGTCAAGGATAGACCATGGCGCATCTGGAAAAACTTCATAGAGTAAACTAGAATGAGAATATATTAGCTCTAGCTGTTGAGCTCTCATTATCGCCTCTTACTCCGAAAACACTCCCTATATTTCTATGTCCTTGGATAATTGGGGTACCAAAGACTTAAGGAACCACTCCAATAGGAAAGCCGGTGGGACTAGTACTTTTATCAAACTCTTCCGACGCCACCATTCTCGAATGTTATCCGAGATATGGCCAGCCTTTGTTTGCTCAAAGTTGGCCAACAATTCGGTGTCGGCATCATATCTCACAGGTAGTTGAAAATAGAGTATCTTGAGAGGTTGATCTCGATGTACCATTTTGTGGCACTCCCGATAAGAGTGCATTGAAACATATGCAACTGAATGGAGTCGTCTCGCAATGAGTTTGACGAGCGCCATAGGTGAAAAGTGGTCACATGATCACCCAAATATTCGTTAGGATTACCTTCAAACTTCATAATGTCCAAGGGAAACTTCGTCGACATAGGAGGCCAATGCGGATCGTGATAGATTGGGTTGTTTAACAATCTTGACAAGTCTGGAAAATGAACCATTGCCAGAAATGGTATATTAGGCTATTGACTATGTACAGGGAAAAAGGATCCCGGAGTTTGGCTGGCACTAGGTTGCCAGGAAAAGTTAGGAAGATGACTAGGGTTCTGGTAAATACCATGGTCTTGGCCAGTGAACAGATACTGCATTTTTTGGGAACTCATCGGTTGATTCCCGTAGTTGGACGTTGAGGGATAGGCGGAGATTTCTCCCTGCGTGGTGTTCCAAATATTCTGGAAAGGGTTTCCCTTGCCGATCTGACGGGCATAGGTGCTAAGCCTTTCCTAGGGTTCCATTGTCCAAGGAAGGGGTTTCCCCCAGTTGACATCCCTAACGAGGGAACTGATCTCTGCCATGGATTCTAGAGTCCTTGTGAGGAGAAGACTCTTGTGTGTGTCCCCTGTGTAGGAATAGTACCCTGCATAGGATTTGGTTGTACAATACCAAGGTTTCCCTTGGCCGAGATGGTAGATGACAAGAAAGAGTTATTTCCAAATGTGCCAAACAAAGAGAATGACATTGAACCCACCGAAATGGTGTAGGAAGAAGTTCCTTGACTACCTACTCTGAATAAGCTGTAGTTCATGGCCGGCTAGATAGGCTATTGAGGATCACCGCCTAGCGAGGGGGACGATGAAGGTATATGATCCTCACCATAAGGGAAAGCATTATAGGGGGCTAAGGTGACTCCCATGGACCCTTGCATAGAATCATTTGATCTCCCTACCCCTAGACCCATGTTCTATAGGGTGGAGTAGGAGAGGACAGAGTTTATATCAAATCCAGGCATCCTGCATGAAAATGAAGGGCATGTCACACTCTATGTGAATGAAGAAGTGCTTGCTTCCATAAACAGAATCAGAAGGATGCCTGAGGTAGAGGTGGTCCAGACCATCGTGGTCCAGACCAGCAAAGGTCGGTTAGGAGGCAGAATTCCCTCTATCGTGGCAGTCGTTGAGGGAGTATGAGGATTCTGAGATGAAGTAGCATTTTTTTCTTCTATCGTTGCTTGCAATACTATCTGATTCTTGTGATGAGTTACCCTTAGGGGGACAAATTGTACCACGACGGGCACCGACAAGTCAGTGATCAAAGAATTGGTTGGCTTAAGAGGCTCTGTTCCAAGGTCAGAAATAGTAAGATTCTCTGGATTCAAGTGTTCTCCTCTTAAGGATGGCTCAGGTATAGTTTCTTGTGGCCCATTCGCCTCAAATGACCCTTGCTAGTCAAGTCTTCACCGTAATGGTGGTGGTGGTGGCTCTAATGCAATCGGGGGCATGCCCAAAAGCCTTCACAACTGACAGAGCTCTTGATCTTCTGCTTTGTGAGAGGATTAATGACACAGTAAGGCTTTTACTAATGTTGAAAACCAACACACACTAGAAATGTTCCTACAAGATAAAACATACAAATCACTAACTAGTTGGAAGAAAAATTACACCAGTCAACACCACAGCAACTTACCGGTGCAAATGCAACTTGATCACGGAAGCACCCTCCAGGTATACTATACAAAGAGTGGCCAGATGTTTTCTCTAGGTACTGCGATATACCCCCACAGTCACTTGTGTAAGTCCCTAAAATAAAGGCAACTAGGTTTCCATATCGCGAACAGTCACCAGGCGGGTACAGCCGATAGTCGGATGGACGACAATGAGATGCGTATAAAACTCGAAACCTGTCGAGGGTATCAAAATCAAGTGTTATGTAAGACGAATAAGGACCTCGAACAAATTTGATATACATGAAGATCCATGGAAAATGCAATCGACAAAATCCCAAGACAAGTCCTCTATATCCATTCCCAACTACACTTGGTCCGACTTTGGAGGGGTTATCTTCGCTACCTTTCTGCACGCGACCTCGTTTTTAGCCCCTGTCTTAGAGGGGGGTCCCGGATAAATTTCATGTTTACTGGACTTTTTACACTCCCTAGCACTGACTCCAATGCTTGTTTTTTAAGCCTTGAAGACTTTCCTCTCCAACCTAAATCACGGCTCTAGCCTAGACTAGTTGATGGACCCTACAAACATAAATTCTAGTAAATTTTAATTTAACGTTAATTTTAAGTGGCTTGTTTTAAGTCAAGGAAGCGACAATGAAACTAGTGGTGTGTTTTAAGAGATGAAAGAGAAGAGCATTAAATGAAACTGAAAGAAAAACTACTTCTTTTGACAAATAAAGATTTGCAATTTCAACTCTTTAACCAACTTTTCATAACTACTTTTTCTAAGATCTTTTAAAGGAAAACCAAAAACAAGATTCCGCTCAACTACGAGCTACTTAATGTTCTAACCATTCAGTAAAGAACTTAAGAAAATAACTCTTTTTCCTGACAAGCAATATAATCAACCTAACTACTTAACCAAGCTAAGAAATGAAATCTTTTTTTTTTTTAACTGCTTCAAACAAGAAACTTGAAATAAATTCTTTTTCTTTTTCTTTAAAGAAAGCAAAAGGGAAAAAGTGAAGAAAAGACAAGACCAATATCTAACTTCTGGCCCATTGCAGATCACATGGAGTCATTGACGATACCAAACAGGCTGATCAGAAAAGAATCACAGACTCGTCTAAAACCCTTTCAAAGAAAACACAAGAAATATTTAAAATATAAGCAAACTGATGTAAAACCCAGGATAAAGACTGTAACAACAGAGACCAGAACTTAATCAAGAAACCCTTGAGAAGTATGAATTCAATCAGGGAAGAGGTTGATTGCCTCTTCTTTATAGAAAAAAATTCTTGACACAGGCACGCTACTGACACTTAAGCATCCTGCGTATGTACGTGGGTTGTCTAAAGGTAGGACACATACGTACACGTGCAGACCTACTACAGGCCGCGTGCACCTCTGTAACTTCTCAAAAAAATAAAACAAACAGGTAGAATGAAAGGGAAGAGAGTACTGGTATGGAAGACTAGAATACCTTAAATACCCAACAACTTACAAAAAACTAAAAAGGTAATCAAACCAATTAAAAAACCCAAAAATATCCCCTAAAACCCTAGAGGTATCCCCAATATGGTTGCTAGTTCTGCTATAGTGGGAAAATCGCCCTATGGACTACACTAGGTTTCAACATGTAGGCAGATATAACCATATAAAAGTCTCCTACTCTTTAGACTACCCAAAATATAGCCCACATTCATACACGAAATACAAAGTGAAAACATCTGATAATTCTACCTTTAAATTTTCATCTGGTGTCGATCCTTTCGCGTTCGATCGCTCCTCTGACTGCAAGCCTCCTCCCAAGGCTGACCTGCATTCACAAATAGATAAACAGGGAACTAAAAAACATGCATCTCATATATGAATTATGGGTTATATGTCAGTATAAAATATAAATCAAACATAAAGATTGAACACATCATATTTTGGGACAGAAAAAGTATTCCTTTTACGAATGTCACAAAGTTTACTTACAATGAGATCGATGACTACTCCTCAAACCTGGTCCGAGATCATCTTCACCAAGCTCCAACTTCGCTTCCATGTATCTTTCTTCTCTCACACTTCTTCTAAGTAAATGCAATAGGCTTATGATTGAGGAAAAAGGACAAAAAGGGAAATTCTGATGGAAATCTGACAATGTGGCTGCAAATTCTTGGGGCAAGGAGGGGATGTGGAATGGGTAGAGTTTCACTGTTCTTATTCTTGGATTTGGAATGAGACCCCAAAACCTCCTTTTATATGAAAAAAGGATGGTTATTCGGTTGGGTGATGGGATATAGGTAGTGGAACAGTTGGGAAACTGCCTAATAACCCGTAATCTCAACGAATTCCTTGCAACTTTTTAATTTTTACAACATTTGTGGGTATACGAGGGCTGTAATGGTTCAACTAGCATGCGTACGTGAGTTGTAGTGGTGCAACAAGTGTGTGTACATGGGAAGTAGTGGTGCAGGGTGCGTACGTATTCACAAATAGTGCTTTTAAGAAGAGATGTTCAGTGATGGCTTGGAAAAAATAGCAAGTAAGAGGGCTTGATGCTAGGTGTGCATGTATGGTGTAATTTAGGGTTATAACAAATGGAAAATCTTTATGGAAAAATTCTTGACGCTCCTATCAATGGGATTTATGTAAAACATTTCATGCAGTAGTTAGATTTTAGATTTCCATTGTATATATCGGATTGGATTGACATTGGCGTTTTGATTTTCAATTGTTCTTTTCTTTTTGTAAATTACCCGAGTAAGTTGATTATCGGTTGTAAATATTTTCATTAACTTTATGATTGTTTGACATCATTAAAATAGAAAGTAAAAACATCTGCAACACATATCATCTCTATTCTTCAGGATTTTATAACTTTTTTCATTTTATTCCACTCGTAGAATAGATCTGGTTGAATAGGAGAGGAGGCTGAATACAAATTTGACAATCGATTTCTCTAAAAAAAGGTGATAAATTAATAATCTTCATTGTTGAAAGTTCAAAAGGAAAATAAAGTATGAGTTCATGCTCTTGTAGTTCAAATAAAATTTTAACAAAACTCTTTTTGAAATGAATGTGAAGGAATTTTTTCTCATGATAATACTATCACTCGACCTAAAAATCAAAGAGGTATAAAATTACAACTTAAAGTGTCATGCTGATAAATTCTAAATCCATCTCTGAAGTAAAAATAAAATAAAAATAAATAATCTCGAAGGAAGTCTGAACTAAATACACAAACTTTTGTAGGATTAGGATATTTTGTGTTAGGTCCTTCGAATCCTTGATTTGGTTATTTTTTCCTATCCCGAAGTTCTTATCAACTTAATATTTTCTTTATCCTTTCTTAGTCTCCATAGAAAGAAAGAAACTTACCTTGACTCTGAAAAATTAAAGACATATTTTAAAAACAATATTAGGCAAAAATCTTTATGTTCCTTTGATTTTAATTGAAAAAGTATGTCTACGATAATCCTGATAATTTTAGATGTTCTATCGGACTTTAAATTGACTAATTCACTCAAGGTTGATCCATGAAATATTAAGATTCCCATAAGAAAATTTCCTATAGGATAAGGTGTATTGAAAATTGGAAGAAAGTTAGTTTCAAAGTATTCTTAAATTTGTTGACAGACCTTCTTTAAAAAAAAAAAAATTAAACAAATATCATCCCTTGTATGTTACATACTGGTTGATTGCCCCAACTAAAAAATATTAAAATACAAGATAGATGGTGACAGGAAATTCATAATGTGATTTCCCCCATCTTGTCCAAAAGATATGATGAATTGAAATTCATATATTGATTTCCCTCATCTCAACAAAATACAAAAGTGTTAATTGAAGTGGTGAAAGGAAATTCAATGGGAGAAGTAGATAACTTCACCGGGGTACTGAAAAATATCATTGGCAGTGAAACAATATCTATGATATCTGTAAGGTTGTCATACATATCCATATATCATACTCTATCATCTAGTTCTCTTTCCAGTGATATTTACATCCTGAACCAACTAGGGATTCCCTAAATAAATTGTTACATCTGCTTGACCTTTAAGCAGACAAAGTCGGTCAAAGACTGATATTTTAGTTAAAGTTATTTTGATTATCTTAAACGATTCTAAAATCAGTTTTAAGAAAAGGAAGTTTTAAATAGCCTAACTTAAGATCAATCATTAAGTATGTTTTGAAGGTTTTTTGAGATTTGGTTAAGTTCGTTTTTCTATGTATGATTAATTCTTAAATAAAACTGGAATATGTTTTTCAAAAATCAATAATGACTCCATTTACCCAATAAAGGAACTTGGTGTACTGTTCTTTCATGCCTCACAGGGAGACACAATCCCCATATGGAGCCTATGTTAGAACATGCATAATTTTGAGATTTTGAGCTTTATATATTTTACCTCTTAGAAATAAACTTTTACCCAAAAAAGCAAAAAACCTAGAAAACGACCTTTTAAAATTAAAATAAATCCATTGCTTGTTATTTATCAATTAGGAACTTACGATATATATCATCAATGAGTAACTCTAATTTTATCAAACAATCTTAATGATCCCTGAAGTTTTGGAGCCGCCTGAGTTTTAAAAGAAAGCATTTAATGGTCGCTTCACACTTCGGGTATTCCAGCAAATCTAAACAACGAAAACCCCGAAACTCTGAAATATCGAAGATTTCCACTCGTGACTTTTCCCAAAGAACTCACGAAAATGATTCATATGACACATGTCCTTTTTTAAAAAATCTTTTCTTTGGTTGACACGTGGCATTTATTTTTTATATTTACGTCGGATGATTCACATGTTTTCAAGTGACACATGGCACCTCTCTTTTCTTGACATGTCATCAGAATGACATCATCCCTACCATGTCACTCTAAGAGACTTCTCTTCGTGGTTTTTTATTTCACAATCCCTGTATTATCAAAGCATCGAAGTAAAGTGATTACAAAAATTAAAAAGGGTTTTCAAGGAATTAATAAAACGGTTATCAACTTTAATTAGTCATGATTAAGTGTTAATTAATCACTTGGTAGTTTTAGATTTTGAAAAACTTCTCTTGCACTATATTCCAAACTTTCGAATTCCGAATTTCCGAAATACTTAAAGCTAATACAACGTTTAAAACATGATTAATTAATACATAAAATTGATTACTCGGATATTAATTCCTCTGCGAATTCAAACTTCGATAGATTTCCAACCTGTCACATACAAAACTTCTGAACAAGAATCATCGAAGTATTAATGAAATTTATGATTGATTAAGTTTAATGACTTCAAATAAAGATTGTGAATCACCAGGTAATGAATTCCATTAAGTTTAATAAATTCTTCGTCAGTAGAGCTATACGAAGATCGATATACTTTTTTGAATACAACACTTTGAATTTCAAAATTGTTTTTACCATTTGCAATTAGCAGTTTTCTATTCCGTTTAGAGATTACAAAATTCTATGGTCATAGGTAGGATAATTCTATTTTCTTGAGGATTATGGCATCAAAAAAAGATGCAAAAAATCTTGAGGCATCGAGTGATGATTCAAATCCAAATGAAGATGTTCTATCAAACAAGACTCCACGAGTTGTGGACACCATTAAAACTTGGAGGAAGGTTTTTAATGTCTTAGAGCATGAGATCATTAACTATCTAGATGACTTTTCCGAAGAAGACGAAGAGTCCTTTACAACTAATCTTAGACATGTAGCGCAGTCAAAACTTCATAAGATCGTTTCACGACCAAGAATCATACCCTACAATGATATGATAATTTGGGCTTTGGAAAATGTCGACATCCAAACCAGGAGCATCATCAACCACCTGCAGGTCGTCGTCGACTCTTTCCGACCAAAGAACCTACAAGTGATGTACAAAATTTCACCCACCCCTAAATACACTTACAATGTTGCATTTATTCTTTAGTTTGAGAGAAAGGAATGAACCCAATACGGTAGAAATGGTCATGCTATAGTCAAGTCCCGGTGGGGATATCTGGAAAAATTCAGAGCCGATGCTCATGGTATGTATTCCACGATGTATTTAGATTCTCATGTGTTGTATGTAGCCATGATGCTCTGTCACCTGTTTGGGAAGAAGAACCCTACACATTTCTCAATTGAGTGGGTAGCCATCATTAACAAGGTAGTTGAGGGTTATACCTTCAATTGGGCCAAAATGCTATCTGATAATTTGGCCAAGGATATCACTAAGAATAAATCAACAAAATCAAAAGGGCATCCTGCCCCTTTTTACATGTTGACATATGTTATGGATGCCATTTTTTTCATGACCCATTTTTCCCTGATGAACTAGAGATGGACCCCGGCCAGTTCTGAGCCAATTCATTTCTATCACTCCAAATTATGGGAGGAGAGTGCCAATTATTTCTTTTACTAAAGTTGTCATAATGTTGTAGTGCCTATTCATGTAGCTATTTATGGTCACCCGTCACCCCGAATTTTAGAAAGGATTATGGGGAACTTGGGAAAACTTGCAGACATGTTCATTGAGGAGAATTTATCCTATATAAGAGTATTTGGTTGTTTCGTTCCTCCTCATGCCATCCCGTAGTTTTTACCCAATAGTTTGGTGTGCATAGAAGTGGCATACCAGACGGTAGCATGAGGTATCCGCAAGGCATTGAAAGTAGCTCAGAAAAAAAGTTTTGCCAACTTTCCCCATTCAAGTTGGCATGTTCACACTATTAGATTTTGGTCATTCTAAATTCGAGGCCGTAGCCCTGGAAGATGTCAAACTAGTTGACGTCAAGTTCAAGAAGCATGATACACATAATATAGTGAAAATCATCTGGCTCAGTTTAACATGAAGCGATACATACATGAGAATTCTGCCTATGAAGAAATGTTTAGGGGAGTTAGATATTATGAGGAAGTCCAAAGAAGATTCCAGACTCTGCCCCCTAACCAACAAGTTGGATTCCTTAGCTTTCAGAAACACAAAAGAAACAGTTTACCAAATATATTTCAAAGAGAATCAATACCCACACCTCCGTCATAGGAAGCTAGGCCTACAGGATTTGAGCCAAGTTGCTCTGCTAAGAACAAAGTTGAGGATGTCCCAAAAATCACAGAAGTGTTATTTCATGAAATAAGAGAATCATTTTCAGGACTAAATGATCCATAGGTGTTAGCTCGATTTGAATCTTTCATGAATCCGAGACAATTTTTCCCTCATTCAACACCAACTACTCCTACTGGCACCCTGAATACAAAAGGACATGAAACTTCGACAAATATTATGTCTCCTATTACATCATTAACCCCTTTACAGAGTAGCTTTGAAAATCTTAGTTTCGAACTCAATTTTGTAGGTGATATTACTCCTATGTTGCCCAAAGATATCCCTCCCTCAAATTTTTTTTTCAACAAGAAACGATAATCTATCTTAAAGAGAGAATCTCACCAAAAGGATGGAGTTATCACTAAAAGGAAAATATTGGTGTATGATGGGAAATACCATGATGGTCTAGAGTTTGTGAAATAAGTTGTAGGTTCATTAGTGTTGAAATTACTAAGACAACT
>ML778790.1:656180-671515 GCA_009831015.1 Picea engelmannii
TGAATTAAAAAATTCTTAAACTTTCTTCAAGTGATCATCAATATTATACATCATATGGACAACATAAATAATGAGCATCAGTTGCACATAAGATATACATAGAGACATATTTTTACGAGGAAACCCATAAAGGGAGAAAACCTCTTCTTCTTCGAAATGATAGGTATTCTTTTAAGTTTTGTACATCATCTATAATTGAGCACCAACTCAATGTGAGGCTACTACCTTTGTTTTACAAGCTCCAACTTGTTTGAGAGAACCAACTCTCTGGTTTCTCTAGCACCCACTAGAAGGAATCACCAACTCCCTGAGTGTTCCAACACCAACTGGATGGAAGCACCTACTTCCAGTTACACGGGATCCAACCTGTATAACAGAGAACACTTGTTATCCCTTGCACCACCCTGCCATCCTGGTTTTTCTGGTTGCAACCAGATGGAAGCTACAACTACCTATGTTCAAGCACCCACTTGAACCTCTGAGGACAACAATCCTCCCTAACACCTCCCTACCACACTTATTACAAATAAATGATTGAATAACCAACACACATCTGAATCAATTCTTACCACTTCTTCATTGTTCTACAATTCTTCTTTGCTACTCTATTCTTTTGCTCTACTCATATTTGGCTTGACTTGTTGTCTTTGTCTATCTGTCCTTTCTCTTTCTTTTTTCATGATCTTTTAAATGTGCACATTCTTCTCTCTTCTACTTTTCTCTTTTGTTCATCTTTTGTTCCTTATCTTTGATCTTTCTGCACATTGTGCATGCTGTTGTTTTTCTTTTCTACAGTTCCATCTATTTTTCTAGTTAGAAAAGCCAACCATGCACCATCTCTTAGTTTTTCTTTTATGCACACCTCCCACCAAGGTTACACCTCAAATCTTCATAGGGAAAGAAGGCGTCTCAGCAAATGAAATGACAACCGATCAAGAATCATGAATTAGTTTTTCTAACTGAACAATTAACTGTGAGGTGAAATAGTATCCCTTCGATCAGTCTTAAATTCACCTGCACAGTTGGATTGGATCCGTAGGCTCTTGAATTTATTTCACAATTTCGCAATTCAGAATTTCGGCATTTCGGCATTCCTTGTGATAAGATAAATTTTTACTCCATGTCACGATCCTTGAAATGGAGCCAGATCAATGGTCCACAAAACCTTCATAACCTGATCCCTTATTTTCTTAATCGAACGGCTGACGGGGTTTCAACGTTTTTCCCTTCGAGTCATCGTGACTTCACCATTATAAAAATCATGATCACAAAATCTCCAAAATAATCAGACGGTTCACATAACCCACTGAGATGGACAATTGACAATATTTCAGAGTTTTTCCTTTTGTCATTTCGGCATTTCACATTTCGTGATTTCGACATTCTTGTTGTTAAGTGTTCTTGACAATTCCAAGTCCCGGTATCTGAAACTCCGAAATGGATTTTACTTCAAGGTTTCACATTTCGTGATTTCGACACTCTTGATATGAGAGCTCTTGAAAACTCCACCTTCTGGTCTGCGAAACTCTAAAATGGAATCAAGTTGTTAGCAACTTTCACTATTTCACATTTCGACATTTCACGATTTCGTATTTCTACATTTCGCGATTTCGACACTCTTGATGTGAGAGCTCTTGACAACTCCAAATCCCGGTATCCGAACCTCCGGTATGGAATCTTTGAAATTTCACGATTTCTCATTTCGCGACTTCAGTTTTCGTGACTTCGGGACTCCTGTGATGAAGAGTCTTGACTCTTGACTCCTCCAACTCCCGGTATCCGAAATTATGGTAGTTGTGCCTGTTTCGTGATTTCGGGGTTTCACATTTTGCAACTTTAGGATTCCTGTGTTGGAGAGTTTTGACTCTTGACTTCTCAATCTCCCGGTAACCAAAACCTACACCAAAAGGTTTTTTTCACATTTTGGCACTTCGGCATTTCGTATGTTGTGAATTTGAGAGGTTAAAGAACCCCGTTCCTTTGACTTTCTAGTTAGCGAAATGATGATATTTTTCCACGTGTCCTATGGACCCAATGGTCCAGATCTTATGAAAAATTCACGGGCCTTTTTCATGTCTGATCAACGGTCCAGATCAATCCTTGATCTGACAGTTAGGAATATATCACGAATTCAAAAGTCTTCGTTGTGCTTGATTCAGGATTTCGGCGTTTCACATTTCGCGACTTCGGGACTCCTGTGGTGAAGTGTTTCTACACTTCGAACACCCAATGTTCGAAACTATGATTTCTTGGTCTATGAAACTCTGAAATTGAGTTATTTGACATGCTCTATCCTTTCGCATTTTAGGATTTTCTGCCATGCAATCATCGTTGCACTACTGGTCTTGCCACTTTCTCTTGCTCATCATGAAATCATCGTTGCGTTGCTGATCTTGCCACTTTCGCTTGTTCATCATCATTGGATTGTGCTTTCCATCAATGACAAACAAATACTCTTCCTTCTGTCTGAAAACATGCCAACAATACCCCCCTTTGGCATTGATGGAAACCCCTTGAAAACCATGCAACTATAACTATACTACTGTAGCATCCTTGAAATCCATACCACTGTAGCAATTGTAGCCTCCTCGAAATTACCACACTTTCTCCCCCTTTGACATCAATGTCAAAGAAGAAACATGCTCCCCCTGAGCTGTTGCAGTACATACTCCCCTTGTCAACTATGAGCATCTTAGAAATACACCAGATATTCAATAAGTACTCCCCCTAACCAGGTGAACAGATTAGACACAAAAAATTATAACCCCCAACTTTTGATGAAGATATCCAAAAGGGGTTGCTGCTAATGGTTTAGTAAAGATATCAACAATCTGTTCTCTGGAAGGAATATAATTCAGCTGAACAATTCTGTTTGTAACTTTTCTCTGAGAAAATGGTATTTTATTGGGATATGCTTAGTCTTGGAATGAAGAACAGGATTCTTGGAGACACTAATGGAAATGGTGTTATCACAATGAATTGGAATGGGATCAATATATGTTACCTTCAAATATGCAAGTGTTTGTATCATCCATAAAATTTGTGTGCAACAAGTAGCAACAGCAATGTATTCTACCTCTGTAGTTGATAATGAAATGGATCCTTGATTTTTACTAAGCCATTCTACTAATGAGTCACCCAGAAAGAATTCTCCTCCACTGGTGCTTTTTCTCCCATCAACACAGTTTACCCAATCTGCATTTGAATAAGCAATTAACTGAAAATTCTGATTTCTAGGATACCACATACCATAAGTCATTGTTCCCTTCAAGTATTTGAATATCCTTGTGGCAGCTACCAAATGACTTTGTTTAGGAGAAGACTGATAAAGACCTACCATTCCAACAACTTGCATTATATCAGGACAGGATGTTGTGATGTACAAAAGACTTCCTATCATAGAGTGATATGTCCTTTGATCAACATCAGGTGAGATATCATCTTTACTGAGCTTGAAAACAACCACCATAGGTGTGCTAATAGGAGAGGAATCCTCCATCTGAAATTTCTTCAACATCTCTTTCAAATATTTTTCTTGAGAGATAAATATTCCTGCAGAACTCTGATTTACTTGTAAGACAAGAAAATATGATAGTTCTCCTATCATGGACATCTCAAACTCTGTTTTCATAGAGTTAGCAAACCACTGGATAGATGATTCATTAGTACAACAAAAAATAATATCATCTACATAAACCAAAACAAGTAGTAAATTATCACCTTCAGACTTAATGTAGAGATTGTTGTCAACAGTACCTTTCTTGAACCCTTTGTCATGTAAGAATTTGTCCATTCTATAATACCAAGCTCATGGTGCTTGTTTCATTCCATATAAGGCCTTCTTCAGCTTGCAAACACAATTAGAATTATCTGTCAATGAGAATCCTTCAAGTTTCTCCATATATACTTCTTCCTCTAGATCTCCATTAAGAAATGTTGACTTAACATCCATTTGATAAACTTTAAAGTTCTTATGACATGAGTAGGCAAGAAACATTCTGATTGCTTCCAATCTTTCCACTGGTGCAAAAGTTTCATCAAAGTCCCGACCTTCAACTTGTGCATACCCTTTATAGAACAATATGGATTTATTTCTAACAACTTGTCCTTTTTCATTCATTTTATTCTTGAACACCCATTTGGAACCTGTTACATTTTTATCTTCAGGTCTAGGGACAAGCTCCTAAGTATTGTTCTTCTCAATCTGATCAAGGTCTTCATTCATTGGTCTAATCCAATCATCATGTTGGTTGGCTTCAACAAATTTTTTAGGTTCAATCATAGATAAATAGGCAACATGAGATTGTTCTAAATCTTTAATCAATTTCCTTCTTGTCTAAACTCCTTTATTTGTATCTCCAATTATCTGATTTTTAGGATGATTCTTTCTAACAATTCCGAGAGGTGATTTTGCTTCTTTCTGCTGATTTGTGTCAGTTAGAGTATTTGTATCTTCATCTGATTCATATTCTTCTCTTTCTGATCCTTGGACCTGTTCATCTTCATCTTCAACTATATTTTTTGTTCTTGGTTCAACACTGCTTACATTTCTGACTGGGATTTCTTCATGAACTTTTATGTCTATACAATCAACTAGTTTATGCAGCCTCTTATTGTAACATCTGTACCCTTTACTATTTGTCACATAACCCAAGAAGATACCTTCATTAGCCATGTCATCATATTTTCCAATATTTTCATCATTGTTCTTGATATAACACTTACTCCCAAAGACTTTAAAATGCTTGATTGAAGCAGGTCTTACAAACCATAGTTCATAAGGAGTCTTGTCACTGTGTGGCATGAGATGAGATTTGTTAAGGATATGAACAACTATATGAATTTCTTCTACCCAATATATCTGAGGTATGTTCCTTTCATTCATCATTGATCTTGCCATTTGTTGTACTGATCTATTCTGCCTCTCAACAACTCCATTTTGTTGTGGAGTCCTTGGAATTGTGTACTCTCTTTTGATCCCATGTTTATTACAGAACTCTTTGAAGTTCCATGAAATAACCTCTGCTCCTCTATCAGACCTTACTGCCTTTAATCATTTTCTTGTTTGATTCTTAGTCAAAGCCTTAAACACTTTGAATTTTTCAAATGCTTCATATTTTTCCTTAAAAAAGGAAACCCATGTTAGTCTAGAATAATCATCAATTATCAACATAAAATAATTTTCTTTTCTTGTACCTTCTTTCCTTGATGGTCCACATAAATCCATATGTACTAATTGGAGTGGTTTTTCTATTGAAGGAAACTTTTTAGATTTGAACTGAGTGCGAGTAAGTTTTTCAATCTGGCAAGGTTTACAAACATAGTCGTATGGTTTTGATATCTTTGGAAGATATTTTACTGCCCCATTGTTTTTTATCTTGATTATATGATCAAAATTTAGGTGTCCAAGTCTCTTATGCCACAACCAACTTTCATCATATTTGCTTAAGTGGCATTCTTCTTTTTCTTCTTTTAACACATAGACATTGTTTTCTATTCTTATCCCTTTTGCAACTAGCTGTCCTGCATTCACATATTTTATTCTACAGTCTTTAGAGGTAAAAATGACTTCACATACTCAGTCATAGACTTGACTGACACTAAGAAGATTATGTTTCAGACCTTCTACAAACAACACATCTTGAAATTTCCCTTTTCCATTATCAACATAAAATAATTTTCTTTTCTTGTACCTTCTTTCCTTGATGGTCCACATAAATCCATATGTACTAACTGGAGAGGTTTTTCTGTTGAAGGAAAGTTTTTAGATTTGAACTGAGTGCGAGTAAGTTTTCCAATCTGGCAAGGTTTACAAATAGAGTTGTATGGTTTTGATATATTCAAAAGATATTTTACTGCCCCATTGTTTCTGAGCTTGATTATATGATCAAAATTTAGGTGTCCAAGTCTCCTATGCCACAACCAACTTTCATCATATTTTCTTAAGTGTCATTCTTCTTTTTCTTCTTTTAACACATAAACATTGTTTTTTGTTCTTATCCCTTTTGCAACTAGCTGTCCTGAATTCACAGATTTTATTTTACAGTCTTTAGAGGTAAAAATGACTTCACATACTCGGTCACAGACTTGACTGACACTAAGCAGATTATATTTTAGACCTTCTACAAACAACACATCTTGAGATTTCCCTTTTCTATTACTCAAACTTACCATTCCTTTACCTTTTATTTTTCCTGGTGCATCATTTCCAAAAGTTACATTCCCTGATTTGTTATCACTTAGGGTTAGAAACTTACTTTTGTCTCCAATCATATGTTTGGAACATCCACTGTCAATATACCAGGGATTCTTTTGTTTTTGGGCTGATAACACTAGTCCACACTTGTCATTTTCTTTCTTCTTCCAAACCTTGACATTTTCAGCAGTGGGGATCAAATCTGACTTGTAATTCTTTAAGTGACAGTCTGTAGCTTTATGTCCATAATTATGACAGTTGTAACATTTTGGTTCATGGAATAATAGATCATAACAATTTTTATGCTCATAACTGTAGTTGTGTTTCATCTATGTCCTTCTCCTAGTCATCACATGATTTATAGTCTGTGATTGTTTGTTGCTTGGCTGTCTCAATCTTTGTAGTGGCAGATAATTATTCCTTGAAAAACTTGATTGCTCATATCTAAATCTTAAAGAGTATTTTATAGATTTGTGACCAAAATTAGAGAAGAAAAAACAATAAGCATAGAAAAAACCTTTGTACCTTGAAAAATATGTTTTCTTTGAGGAGGTCGATTTCTTTCATGCCGATAATCTCTCTGATCTACGGATTCGGTTCGGGTATTTTTTATTTCATTACTTCTTTTGGTTGATTTTCTTTCTTTGTTTCTGTAGAGTGATTGTTGTCAATGTTTCAGGATTTGACAAACTTGATAGGTTCTTTATTACTTGGTTGATCACTACTTGATCCTTCTTCATACCTCAATCCAACTTTCAACTTTGGGTTTATTTGCTGATTTATAATGTAGGTTAATCCTTATGAGGCTTTAATACTTGGCAGATTTTGGTGATACAATCCCTTAAATTTCTCCATTTCTTTTCTGGTTTTTACTATCTCTTCTTCTAAGGATTCACACCTTGCTTTCTTCTCTGACAACTGTTGTTTCAGTATGTATTCTATTTTCTTTGCCTCTTCTAATTCCACTTTCAATAGGGAAAAGTCTCCATCAGGATATTTACTGTCTTTCTCGAACTGTATCAACAAATGTTTTTACTTTCTGTTCTTAATTCTGAGTCTGTCAATTTCTTCCACTGCACTGATCAATTCTCCTTCCATATCAACTACAACTTATTCATCATTATCATCACTTCCTGTGCTTTTATTATCATAATTATCTTTGGCCATAAGCATGAAGTCATTTACCTTATCTTCACAAGAAGAGTCACTATCGGTGTCTTATGAGGAATTGCCATTATTTGCAACCAAACTTTTCTTCTTACTATATTTCTTGTATTTGTACTTATTTTCATCATCAGAGTTCTGGTCCTTTTTTTGATGGGGACACTTAGATGCAAAATGACCTATCTTACCATATTTAAATCATTTGAAGGGAAACTTGCCTTGATATTTTCCTGATCCTTTCTTTAATCTTCTCACAAATTTTGCCTCAATATCATCTAATTCTGAATCAATATTCTTGTCTGCTTTAAACAATGCTTCTCTAGTAATGGATTTATATTTGCTAATTCTCATTTCATATACAGTTAAAGTTCTTAGAAGTTGATCAATGGACAGAGTTTTAAGATCATTTAGTTCTTCTATTGCAAACACTTTTGGATTAAATTTATCAGGTAGAGATCTTAGAATCTTCTGAACTAAGAGTGATTCTTCAAACTTCTCACCAAGACCCTTCATGGCATTCAAAAGTTATTCAACTCTTAAAAAATACTTGCTAACTATTTCATCTTCATTCATCTTTAGTTGTTCAAACTTCAACCTAAATGTGTGAAGTTTAGCATCTTTTACTTTCTCATTTCCTTCATAGATGCTAATAAGTTTGTCCCACATTTCTTTGGTAGTTTCAAGATGCATCACCTTTACAAACTCGGCTTCTGCAAGTCCATTCAAGATAGCATTCATTCCCTTATAATTAAATCTAAATTCTAACTTATCATACTTGGAGGCTAGCACAATAAGCTTTATGTATCCAGTCTGTACTACATCCCAAACATCAGCACCTAAGGCCATTAGGTATGTTCTCATTTTAACCTTCCAAAAGGTGAAATTTGTTCCATCAAACAGAGGAGGCTTACTGGCTGAAGTCCCTTCATGAATCGTCATGTTTAAGCTTACAGATCTACCTTTAAATAAAAGCAACCCGCTCTGATACCAATTGTTAAAATTACTAAGACAACTGAGAGGGGGGGTGAATCAGTTGTTACTGTGCTTAAACAATCTTAATTTCAATTAAACAATTCTTAAACTTTATTCAAGTGATCATCAATATTATACAACATATGGACAGCATAAATAATGAGCATCAGTCACACATAATATATACAAAGAGACATATTTTCACGAGGAAACCCATAAAGGGAGAAAACCTCTTCTTCTTTGAAATGATAGGCAGTCTTTTACGTTCTGTACATCATCTATAATTGATCACCAACTCAATGTGAGGATACTACCTCTTCTTTATAAGCTCCAACCTGTTTGAGAGAACCAACTCTCTGGTTTCTCTATCACCCACTAGAAGTAATCACCAACTCCCTGAGTGTTCCAACACCAACTGGATGGAAGCACCTACTTCCAATCACACAGGCTCCAACCTGTATAACATAGAACACGTGTTCTCCCTTGCACCACCCTGCCACCCTGGTTTTTCTGGCTACAACCAGATGGAAGCTACAATTCCTTGTGTTTAAGCACCCACTTGAACCTATGAGGACAAGAGTCCTCCCTAGCACCTCCCTACCACCCTTATTACAAATAAATGATTGAATAACCAACACACAACTAAATCAATTCTTACCACTTCTTCGTTGTTCTGCAATTCTTCTCTGCTACTCTATTCTTCTGCTCTGCTCATATTTGGCTTGACTTGTTGTCTCTATATATCTATCCTTTCTCTGTATTTTTTCATGATATTTTAAATGTGCACATTCTTCTCTCTTCTACTTTTCTCTTCTATTCATCTTCTGTTCCTTATCTCTAAGCTTTCTTCACATTGCGCATGCTGTTGTTTTTCTTTTCTACAGTTCCATCTATTTTTCCAGTTAGAACAACCAACCATGCCCTGTCTCTTATTTTTTATTTTATGCACACCTCCCACCAAGGTTACACCTCGAATATTCATAGGGCAAGAAGGCATCTCGGCAACTGAAATGCCAATCGATCAAGAATCATGAATCAATTTTGCTAACTGATTAGTAACTGATCAATTAACTGTGAGGTGAAACAGTAGCCCTCTGATCAGTCTTAAATTCACTTGCATAGTTGGATTGGATCCATAGGCTCTTGCGTTTATTTCGCAATTTCACAATTCAACATTTTGACATTTCAACATTCCTTGTGATAAGATAACTTTTTACTCCATGTCGCGATCCCCGAAATGGAGCCAGATCAACGGTCCAAAAAAACTTCATAACCTGATCCCTTCTTTTCTTAATCGAATGGCTGACGGGGTTTCGATGTTTTTCCTTTCGAGTCATCATGACTTCACCATTATAAAAATCATGATCTCGAAATCTCTGAAATAATCGGATGGTTCACATAACCCATTGAGATGGAAGATTGACTGGATTTCAGAGTTTTTCCTTTTGGCATTTCGACATTTCGCATTTCATGATTTCAGCATTCTTGTTGTTAATTGTTCTTGACAATTCCAAGTCCCGGTATCCGAAACTCTGAAATGGAGTTTACTTCAGGGTTTGGCATTTCACGATTTCAACACTCTTGATGTGAGATCTCTTGAAAACTCCACCTCTCGGTCTGCGAAACTTTGAAATGGAGTCAAGCTATTAGAACCTTTCAATATTTCGCATTTCGGCATTTCACGATTTTGCATTTTGGCATTTCGCAATTTCGACACTCTTGATGTGAGAGCTCTTGACAACTCCAAATCCTAGTATCCAAACCTATGGTATGGAGTCTTTGACATTTCGCAATTTTTCATTTCGCGACTTAAGGTTTCACGACTTCGGGACTCCTGTAATGAAGATTCTTGACTCTTGACTCCTCCAACTCCTGGTATTCGAAATTCTGGTAGATGTTCTTGTTTCGAGATTTCTGGGTTTCGCATTTCGTGACTTTGGGATTCCTGTGTTGGAGAGTTTCGACTCTTGACTTCTCAATCTCCTAGTAACCTAAACCTACACCAAAAGGTGTTTTTCACATTTCATCACTTCGACATTTCGCATGTCGTGAATTCGAGAGGTTAGGAAACCCCATTCCTTTGACTTTCCAGTCATCAAAATGACGATCTTTCACCACGTGTCCTATAGACCCAATGGTCCAGATATTATCAAAACTTCACGGGTCTTTTTCGTGTCTGATCAACAGTCCAGATCAATCCTTGATCCGACGGTTAGGAATATATCACAAATTCACAAGTCTTCATTGTGCCTCATTCAGGATTTCAACGTTTCACATTTTGCAACTTCGAGACTCCTGTAGTGAAGTGTTTCTACACTTCCAACACCCAGTATCTGAAACTCTAATTTCCTGGTCCGCGAAACTCTGAAATGGAGTTATTTGACATGCTATGTTCTTTTCGTATTTCGGGATTTTCTGCCATGCAATCATCGTTGTGCTACTAGTCTTGCCACTTTCTCTTGTTCATCATGCAATCATTGTTGCGCTGTTGATCTTGCCACTTTCTCTTGTTCATCATCATTAGGCTGTGCTTGCCATCAATGACAAAAAAATACTCTGCCTTATGTCTGAAAACATGCCAACAATTAGGGTATTTTTCCACTACCAATCAATGGTCAATGGAAAATTTAACCAAACAACTGCGACAAAAATGCCTCTTGGTAGAAAAATTGAAAAATGATATATACAATATAGAATAAACTATTAGAAGTAGGATGAACCAGGACATTGAACAAATCATGGCTAGTCATCAACATCAAATTAAGTAGTTACAGGATAACCTTGAGCTACTCTACTAGAGTTCACAGACAAACAAAGGATTGATCACTGAGCTTGAAAATTTGATTGAGAAGTTGCAGGCCAGATTGACCCTAACAGAGAACACAACGATAGAAATTTCATCCTTCAAAACACAAGCATCAGAAGTCAATGAGAGTTTGTAAGTTTCCCAACAAGAACTCTATCAAAAAGTAGATGCTATCCAGAAATGCTATCAGGTAGTAGTCCTTTCTCTAAAATATATTTATGTCAAGGAAAAGGAGGCATGCTCAATCTGGTCTAAGTTTGAAGAAGTTCTCATATGGAAGCAGAGAGATAATACCCTTGGTCTTCCCCTTCTCTCTCATTATGAACAAGTAAGAGATGAAATGGCCCTAAACTTCTAGGAAACAAATCTGGAAGAAGGCAAGAAAATTGCCAGATATGTAAAAGAGGCTTGTCGAGAGGCATTATCATCAATAAATACAAATTTGATTGAGCTCGAAGGGAATAGTATCTCAGAGGATTTGGGCCAGATCGAAATAGAAATGAACCAACAAAGCTACAGAAAGAACAAGGAACACACTCAGGCAACCATCCAAGAGATGATCCAGATTGATTTACTTAAAATCAATGAATAGTTGGTTAATAGAAGTTCACAATATCAGGTCACAGTCCAAGAAGTGAACGGGATCTAGGAGAAGCTACCCCAAATATAGAAAAAGATGTTTTTCTTTGAATTAAATGAGAGCATTGAGCCTTCAAGATTTGTGGTATTCTTTAGACTACCCCGAATATACCCTACATTCATACAAGAAATACAAAGTGAAAATATCCGGTATTTCTACCTTTAACTCCGCGTTTGGTGTCGATCCTTTCGCGTTCGATCGCTCCTCTCAGTGCAAGCCTCCTCCCAAGGCTGACCTGTATTCACAAACAGAAAAACAGGTAACTACAAAACATGCATCTCATATATGAATTATGAGTTAGATGTCAGTATAAAACATAAATCAAACATAAATATTGAACACATCATATTTCGGGACAAAAAAAGTATTCCTTTTATTGATATCACAAAGTTTACTTACAATGAGATCGATGACTACTCCTTGAACCTGGTTCGGGCTCCTCTTCACCAAACTCCAACTGCACTTCCACGTATCTTTATCATCTCACACTTATTCTAAGGAAATGGAATAGGTTTATGATTGAGGAAAAAGGACAAAAAGGGAAATTCTGATGGAAATCTGACAATGTGGCTGCAAATTCTTGGGGCAAGGAGGAGATGTGAAATGAGTAGAGTTTCACTGTTATTATGATTGGATTTGGAATGAGACCCCAACACCTCATTTTATATGACAAAAGGATGGTTATTATGTTGGGTGACGAGATATAGGTGGTGGAACAGTTGGGAAACTGCCCAATAGCCCATAATCTCAACGAATTCCTTGCAAATTTTTATTTTTTGCAACATTTGTGGGTATACACGGGTTTTAATGGTGCAACTAGCATATATACACGAGATGTAGTGTTGTATCAAGCATGTGTAAGTGAGAAGTAGTGGTGTAGGGCACATACATCTTCAAAAATAATGTTTTTAAGAAGAGTTTTTCAGTGATGGCTTGGAAAAAATAGCAAGTAAGAGGGCTTGATGCCAGGTGTGCATGTATGGTGGAATTTAAGGTTATAACATATTCCCCCTATTGTGTGAGGTCATAAGAAAATTTGATGGTGATATACATTACAAATCTTCACCAACGTACGAAGCGACTGAGACCGTGACCATAATTCAGGAGGTGCCATCTGAAAAAATAACAATTGTCTCACCGAGGTGGGCATACTCATGCTCAAAACGAAATAAATCATGGCTTCCAATCAAATACACTACAGATCCATGTCATATAACTATATAATGTGTATCCGTGAGAAATACACAATGAATCTACATATCAAAATCAAAGATATACATGTATAGTATCCATCTTCAAGAAGCCAATGACGTCCGATGGTTGGATATGAGGCCTTCAGAGCTCAAAAAACAACTTCAAGATATTCAAAACTTGGGTAGGAGTGTAATGTGAGTGTATGAATTTTCTACCCATAGGTCTTCGATGGCTCATCGCGAATAGACAAGAGGATCTCGGTGATCAGGCAGAGAACTTCAGTGATTTCGAACAAGCACTTGATTGGACTTTCACGATGGTCGGGCATGAGGGAAAGAGACAAACTGTAGAAGGGTTGACTCAGGATGAGTAAAAAATTCCCTTGGACAATAGCATGATAGATGATCAGACTCAGGCAACATGACATTGACATAAGTTCATGATGCAGGAGGCAACACAAAATCTCCATGTGTTTGGAAGAATAACCAAACGAAGGAGGACACAACTCTATGTAGCGAGAAAAAATTCCTAAGGTCATATTAGATCCCAAATATTGATTAAAAAATAGAAAGATGTGTTTTTTCCAAGGGCAACTCATTGTGCTTCCATAAAAGAAAATATTTTCACGTCCTCTTTTTGGGGTTTATATATTTTTTTTTGTCTTTTTCAATATTTTGAAAGAGCTTGAAAAAGAATAAAATAATGGTAAGTTACAAAGGAGGAACAAGTGTTGCAAAGCATACTAGTTCCAAGCACGAGGAGTGCACTAATTATTAGAGAAAGGATACATGTGCAGGAAAAGGACACTCGGGAAAATTCCTCCATGGGTCAAGGTGTCAAGACGTAGAGGCAAAGTTTTACAAGGCTTGCATATAAGGCATGCTTCAAAAGTTCAGTTGAGAGAAACATGGAGTCGACATTAGGTCAAAGACAGAGAGATGAAAATGTGATTAATAAGACACGATGAAAAGGAATAAAATGGGATTTTAACGATCCCAGATAAGGTAAGCTCAGTGGTTTTTCATTTTTAGAGAGTCTGAAAAAGAATAAAAGAGGACTCCGCTGGGGTACCTTTTTCGAAGGTAGTCTAGTCGGTTTGAAAAAGGGGTAAACTAGCACCGAAAATACATCTATTCAAAACCATTTTAATGAGTGTGACAAATACAATATCACTCAACAATGTTTTCAATTTTAAGCAGTCTGAAAAGAGATTAACTATGGACTCGCTACCTTTTTCTAGATTTAGTCTTCTTAGCCCGAAAAAGTGAAATTTGTTGAGGAGAACTCTCCCATCGAGATGAATCTCCCAAGGTGTACCTTTTTTCTCCTTAATATATAGTCCAGAAAAAGGGGTAAACTCATGCTAATAGATGTTTTTCTGAACCAATTAACGAGTGTGAAAGAACAAGGTCACTCGGCAATCTTTTCAATTTTAGGGAGTCTGAAAAAAAATTAACTATGGACTCCGTAGGGGATGTTCTTTTGGACCAATTTAACAAGTGTGAAGCAACAAGGTCACTCGAATATATTTTAAATTTTAGGGAGTCTAAAGAGCTTAACTATGGACTCTGTGGGGGTTCCTTTTTTGTAAATTTAGTGCCTCAGGCCTGAAAAAGGGTTAAAATTATACCTGAGAATACTCTTCTAGCGAACTGGAGTTCCTAGAGTATACGTTTGTTCATACAATTAACCATCTAGACTGAAAAGGGGTAAAATACCATTGGACAGACGTGCCTTCAAGTTTCAATTTGGTGAGTGTTAAGGGAAACAAGATCACTCGACAATCTTTTCATGTTTATAGAGTTTGAAAAAGACTTAAAGAAGACTCATTTTTTCGGAGTCCCAAGGGTGAGGCCAAGAGTGATGACACATTAGAAATTTATAAGGTTCAATCTCGTAATCATGATAAGACTAAAAGGACTCCCGAGCCTAAATTTTTTGACGACAACATGGACGCCAATATGCAACCAGGATCTACCTAGGGCATCCATGTATAGGTAGGCTCTACCACCTCACCATGACACTTCTAAAGTAGCAATGATGGTTTCATACCACAGTTCAGTGGGATCTATCCTATGGAAAATAAAAATAAAAACAACGAGATGCAAAAAGTGGAGGTGGAATCCTAACTTAAATGCAAAAAGTTGGAAAAATGACTTTTACCAAAATACCTTCAAAAGTGACCTGTCTCTCAAATTTTTTTCCAAAGAAAAGTGTATCGTAACTGATCCAGGTGGATATCGGTGGCCACCCACCTTCTCCAACTGGCCCAAAACATGTTTCTGGCAATTTTGGTAATTTACTATTTTTAGCAGTTTTAACTTCCGGGGCCATTTTGAGGCCCTAAACGATGTTTTTTGGGA
>ML778790.1:671615-686920 GCA_009831015.1 Picea engelmannii
ATCTTAGCTTCCATTGAATCCATCTTAGTATCCAACTTAGCTTCTATTGAATCCATCAACTTAGCTTCCATTGAATCCATCTTAGTATCCAACTGAGCTTCCATTGAATCCATCTTTATTTGTAGTTCATTTATGTCCCTACGCATTTCTTCACCTTCATCAAGAGTCCAATTAGGATTTTCTAGAGGCTTATTTGGTGTATAAGGTCCCTTTTTTGGTGGCATGTTGGCCAAGTATCACTTTTGAATCTTGATTTTGAGGCGGTTCTTCTAGACAATATTTATTCTGTTCTATCTCCAAATTTTTGGCCCTTCTGGGTATGAACCTTTCTTTTAGGTAGTTCTATGATATTTCTTCTCTTCAATTCCACAGTTTTGATCAAAATTGGATGTGCCAAGTGGAATTTACAGCAACTTCCTCACAACTTGTCGTTTTTTGGCCTTTCCAGGAGATCTCAATTGTATAGCATTCCCCGCACAAAATAACTAATATACAATTCTGAAACTCACACACAAAATACTACAAACTGTCCATGATCCAATGCAAGCAATCCTACTCAATTTGGATACTCTAGAAAGAAGTTATGATTGTTTTACCTGGAACACCTTCTTGATACTAGTCAATAGGACTAGTCAGATACCCTATATTACACAAGGTGTATCTACAAATTTAAGATGACCCAGAAGCTAAAAGTTTTACCACAGATACCTTACTAATTTCTGTAAATGGCATCCTAATTTCAGGGTCTGAAACATTACAGAAAATGTTTTATATCGAAAATTTCGCAATGACTCATTTCAGGATGATTCTAGAACCCTATCTTGTATGGGTTGTATCTCCAAAATTATAAGGCCTCAAGAAATGAATTTTGAGCCCAACATACCTTTATCCGTATACTAAATATCCTCCAAGTCGTTCCTTCTGAAACATTGCAGAAAACAAGTTATAGAGAAAATTCCACGGTGTCTCAGATGTAGCAGCGAAACCCCAAGACCTTGAGCTCTGATACCATATCTTAAGAACCAAACATCAATATAGCATAGAAAAACCTTAGGAAAAGTACTCAACGCCTTGAAAAAGATATAATTTCAGATAATAAGCCTCTTTGAGGGGGCAACCTCCTTTTACCCCACTTAAATGTTCAAGTACAAGATGATGAAAAATGAAAATGTCTCCTTGGTATATATAGGAGACTAGGATGTATAATTACAACTAATGGCCTAAAGCCGACATAAATAAAATAACATTACTAATATAATATGCCCCAATTAAGGGGTAATGAGCCAATATTAGGGCTTAACATTGTGAGGCTGACACTGATAAATTAGGTTCTCAAGTGCCAATCCACGAGATCACCAACCTATCACTGAAAGTGATAGTTTTACTGATTGGGTGAATCATTGGATCTGCAGCCTTACATCAGGCCTCTCAGGTGCACATGCATTCTGCAGTGTAGTTCTTAAATGCACGAATCTTCGACTAGAGCATGACCATGCTAGACTGCATGAAGAGACAACTCATCGAGTGTTGCGGGCAGAGTAACAAAAATTTCATATTCAGGACCATTCTATGCTTGTTCTTTTTTGAGAGGGTACCCATTCTCAGTCCATGAGAGACAGTGCAGGGGCATGTAGCCTACGCCCCAATAGTGTGTATATGGGAAACATTGATTCCACAAAAGGGAGGTGAAAGGACCATAGAGGCCTTCGATGATACCCTTTTTGACTGGTGGGCATGATAGATTCCGACGATAGAGGACTATCGCTATGTCGTGATCAACTTTTCCAGGGACTTGGATATGCCCGTACCTCCTGGAGATGAGTGAGGAGAGATAGGTATGCCCTTTTTTTAATATTATTTAATTTTTAGTTTATTTTTATATATATCATATTTTATGTGTACCAGAGTATCTGACAACTATGTATCTGTTATGTACAAATGTGGGTCCGGTGCATCCAACAGACTTCATAAGGACCAGAGGCCGTACCAACTGCAGCCGTCGAACCATCCACAATAGTAGCAGGGGGACCTCTAGCCGGAGATCCTAAGAGAGTGTTGATATGGGTGGAGTGGAACCTCATCGTGCTCACTTGTGTTGTTCCCATGGTCGAGATAGAGGATCTCCCATCATCGATGCAACCTCACGTAGTTGGGGTGCCACAGACCTGGGTCCATCTCTTATAGAATTTGGAAAATGTCGACGTTCACTATAGAAGGGCCAACGGGCCTTGTTCTTAGCTTAGGATGGACCACTTACGTGCTGAGATACTCTTTTTGTATATTTTTTAGGGAATAATCCCCATGGTGTAAACTGGATATCTATTTTTTAGGCACCCGTGCCCACCTATGTACTCAAATACTTTTGATATATATATATATATATATATATGTTTATTTACAGCTTTTATGTCTTATGGATCACATTTTTACAATGTATGTACATGTGTATGTGTGCACTTATTTTTATATGCCAATCTAATACATGATTAGATAGAGTATCTGTGATTTGATTTAATCTCCTAGGAACATGGATATACGTAATGTAATCAAAGCATCGTTCTAAGAGACGTACCGTAAGGAATATTTGGTGTAGAGTAGGATCATAAATGTCGTAAACCCTATTCAATTGGGACACAACCAATTGTGCATCTAAGTAGACTCGGAGGTGAGAGATAACATGTGACAAAGTGTCATGAAGAAACTCTATTACTACATTGTACTTGATGACATTGTTTGTAGCGTCACTTAGACATATACCTCCAAAATATAGCAATTGGCCTTGAGGTGTGATGATCACCCAAGTTGTGGAAGCAAGCCTCCGAGTGTGTCAGCTAGCATTGTATGCGAACCCAATGAACACCTGTGATTCACTTGACATCTGCCATAGTTAAAAAGATGAAATAAAAAATGACACGTCCATAAAAAAAAAGACAAAAAACTAATTGTATAAGAAATATACATATGTACAAGAGGTCACCCAATGTGACCCACCTACGAGTAATACTTCTTGACATAGAGACCATTTCTAGGCTCCGCTAAAGCATTTCCCTCAAAATCAACTAGATGTTAAGCACCCTTCTTTAGTACCTCCTTCACGATGAACAGTATGAACCACATGGGTTTGAACTTGCCTGCCTCCATGGGATCCTTATCTTGGTCGTAGACCAGGATAAAGTCACCTTAAGAGAAAATCTGAGGATGAATGAACTGATCATACTGGCACTTTACTTGTTTCTTGTGAGCCTCATTATCCAAGGCTACATCACGATGTTGCTCATCGAGCTGCTTGAGATCTAATAATCATTCCTCAAGAGGTGAAGTGTCTGGAAATAACTATATTGCCAACTTTAGATATGGGATCTGGAAATTTATTGGCAAGACTGCCTCCAACCCATAAATGAGTTGAAAAGGTGAGAAACTGATGGTAGTCTTTACAAACGTTTGGTAGGCCCACAATTTCAAGTACAACACCAAATGCCAATTTGAGTTGGTAGAATTGATCATTCACTGTAGAATAGTATTGAGAGACTTATTCACAACTCCCACTTGACCATTCTCTTGTGAGTATTAGGGTGATGAATTCTCTTGCCTCAACCCAAGCTTTGACATTAAATCATACATCATTTTATTCTGAAAGTGACTACCATGGTCAATGACAATATCCCTCGGGATGTCAAACCTTTCTATTATCTAGTTAAATATATTGAGAGTTGTTGTCTCTCCATCATTATTGAACGTTGGCACAGCCTTGACCCACTTTGTGAAGTAGTCTACCACTACAATGATATAACAATTCCTCTTGGATGAAGGGGGGTGGCATGTAGTATAATAAATCTCCCACTTGGTGAAGGGACCAATAGTAATGATGGAAAACATGGGAGAAGGATGTGCCCTCATCTTTAGAGAGAAGATTTGGTATGGGTGGCACTTCTTGATCGATTCAACGCAATCCTTGATTAACGCCGGCCAAAAGTAACTGACTCATAGAATATTTTGGGCTATTTCCAACCCAGAAAAATGACCATCACATGCTCTAGTGTGGAATTCGTTAACCACAAGTTTGGCTTCTTCATGAGTGAGACACCGATGAAGGATGCAATATACACCACGACGATACAAAGTTTCATTGAGTATGAGATATTTTTTTCCTGGTGGCATATGCATCGATGCTCATCGCGAGAAGAAGAGGTGGGGAACTTAAAACTCTAGAGATAGACTAGTATATCTCCATACCAGGGGTCCAAAGATGAAATCAGAAAAAGATATCCTTTAATCGGTGATTCTTTGTTTTGAGATAAGTTCCACAAACACCAACGATTTTTTGGACTTTGAGGAGACGAAATCCAAGTCAAATTACTAGAGGATAACAATCCATCTACTGATCTTTTCATCGATTACATGTCTTGTCAACACGTATTGGAACAAATTCACAACGACAACAACGGTGGTCTTGGGAAGCAAGATATAATGACAAAACCATTGGACAACATGCACTACTACCAATGCTAGCTTCTCAACATGGGAGTAGTTGAGTTATGGTCCAACCAAGCCTTGGCTCATGTAATAAATAACATGCTCTTCAAGTAGATCGTCCTCTTGAACCAATACCATACCGATGGTTGACTCTACAGTGGCCAAGTAAAATAAGAAATCTTTATTATAATTAGGTGGACGAAGCAGAGGGGCATATGTGAGGGAATGTTTCAATGCTTCAAAAGAAATTTGAGTGGATTCATCCCAATAGAAAGGAAAATACTTCTTCAGTAAACACATGGACTCTTTAGTTATCTAGACATAGTTTGTGATAAAATGCCAAAGAAAGTTGGATTTACCCTGTAAACTATGAAGATGAGGGTTGTGCACGGAAGAGGCAACTGAACTATCACCTCAACCTTTAGAGGATCAACCATGATTCATGTTGTCGAAACTATGAAAACTAGCAGAGCACCTGACGCCACACAAAAATTGCACTTTTTTGTATTCAAGAGAATCTGATAGTAGCGACATCACTCAAAGATTAGTCGAAGGTGTGTAGAATGATGAAATCTCTTACGAGCTCATGATGCTAAATCACTGAGATAAGCCTCAACTATGTGTCTTAAGTCATGGAAATAAAAATACACGGCCCACTAAAAAGTGGCTCCAACATTCTTGAGGCCAAAAGGCATCTTCCGATAAGAAAATGTACCCCATGGACGGGTAAAAATTTTTTTATGATGGTCTTCGGGCTTAATCTTTATCTGATTGTATCCCTAAAAAATATCCATGAAATAAAAGACCTCACAACCTGCACACTCATCAAAAATCTGGTCAATGAATGGGGTGGGGAAATTATCCTTGGGATAGGCCTTATTAAGATCATGAAATTCCATACATACGTGAATCGTTCCCTACTTTTTATTGACTAGAACAAGATTTGACACCCATTGAGTCAACTGGATGGGGTAGATAAAACCGACTTTGAGAATTTTCTCTACTTCAGCCTTAATAGTTGATGTTTTCCTAAGATTGACTGGATGAAGCTTCTACTAGATTGGCTTAGCGTTAGTATACGTCGTTATTTCATGTTCGATGATTCTTGGATCTATGCCTGGCATTTCCTCGTAAGGCTAGGTAAAAGCGTCGCATAATTATTTAAATAAATATGTATATATATGAATCTCCTCAGGGGAGCAGTCTGCTCCAACGAAGACATTCTCCATGATGCCAGGGTTTCTGGAGATGTCTATAGGTATCGTTTCAATGATGGTTACCATATTCCCCTCGATGTATACTTATTGCATAGCTAGAGGATTAATAGGACAAGACCTATCTTCCGTCATACACAACACAAATTCTCCTGCCTCTATTCTTGTTAATTCTGGTAGAAAATAAGATTTTTGATGGAGATCATCCCAGGGTTTGTCCAGACTAGTCAATTCCTCAATAATATCCTCATCTGAGGGAAATACCAAGTCTAAAGAATCGGTAGTGGTGAGGGAATATTGATCCCAAATAGGCTCAAGAATTGGATCTAACTCTTGTGCAGGAGTCGGATCGGGGTTGTCGAAAGCTTGTTGGACTATAGAGTACGCAACTTCTATCACATACAAGGGAATGGCCATGCCATGATGGCCTATCCCTTCCATCATGGACGATGGGGAAGGAAGATTCCATATATAGTTAAATTAATTCATATGGAATGAGGACAACTGAAAGATGGCAGCCTTAGGCTGGTCGAGGATAACCGATATGAACTTGGCATCACTGGAAGGATTCAGGTAATCGAAAGTACCCATCAAAGGTGGGAATAATCCAACCCCTATGTTGATGATTTCAGGATGAGGGATATCAATCATCAGGACCATGGATGCCCCCAATGAAGGGTCAGGAAGGGAGAAGGACAACTGATCAATGGACACTATCTGACCCTCGTGTGGAAATAGAAAGACCTAGAAAATTGTAGTGACCACTGCATGCATAGCATAGGTCTAAATCCTTCCAAACAGAAGGCTGTAGTCGAGAGGTGCATCGACCACTTCAACTTCGATGCACATGGTCTTCCCCCCTAACTGCATGGGGAAAGAAGGGATGATTATAGGTCATCACATAAAATTGTCAAAGCCTTAGGGGTTTGTGTTTTCTACCTAATTCTATATTTTTCCTGTCACTCTTCCTTTTGTAGACCTAATCATAAGGTTTGTCCTTTCAGCTTATAGTTTTCTTCTTTGTCTACACAAGAGGTGTCGACCCTAAGCCTTTCTGTTTTCTCTAAGCTTGATCACTTCTCTCTCTTTACCTATGTCACTAATATTTTTACCTCCCTGAGCCCTTAGTCAGTCATCCAATATTCATCTATAGAGACCAAATCCATAAGAACAAGTGCAACACTTAGAGCAGTCTGACATCGACTCAAATCAAGTGAGCAAGCAATATTATCTTTCAATGGCGGAGATTCATCAGACAGAGCAGATCGACTTCCATCGGGTGATCAAGATCATAAAGTTACATGGAGTATAGTGTCAGACAGAAGGTCTGAAATCGCGAGGTACATCCTATCCAATGATCCTAGGAAAGACACATGGCGCAATATTAGCATTTCACTGACTCATAGGATGGAGTAGTCAAAGGGTGAGTCATGAAGACTCATGAAACCTGAAGCACTGATATGATCTGGGCCATCCATCCTAGAAGGGCATGTGTCATGAGATCTGAAATGTGGAAGAATTTATTTTGGGAGGTCAATAGTGAGGGTTCCTAATATCCTAGAGTTCTGAATCACTAATATGATCTAGGCCATCCATTGCAAAGGGACGCATGTCACTCGATCCGAGTGATCGTTATTTCGCAACTCAGAGATTTCAGCATGGAACACAATGTGAGTTTGTGGAATGTGAAATCGAAACGCACATGAGAGTTGGGCCCATGAGAACAGCTTGTGGTCATATGGAAGCAGAGCCATAAAGAAAGGGAAAGTTCCTATCGAGCAGTGGGTGACTGATATTATTCAAGGGAATGATTGTGGCTGTCAATTTTAAAGAAAATCCAACTGTTTATCTAGATGGGTCATTTCATGGGATCGAACATCAGGATATTTGAAATCAAGGGGGGTGAAAAATTGCAACAGGTGAAATCCTAAAATTTCATGCAAGGGAGGTGTATGGTCATAGCCCAAGGTCATGTGGAATGATGGATAGGTTAGGAGCTACGCAAAATACTGGAGCGCCTGAGTTGGTTACAAAGGAAGAGTTGTGTGGCCTCAAGACGCCAGAATTGAATCAAAGGCATCGATATCTCGCCTAGGGAATTCATGGGTGTTTGGCTTCATCCTGATCCCGATGCAGTTAGTTAATGGAAATAGGGGGAGGTAGTTGAAACCTTAGTTCACCCCGTAAATGGAAAGCATGGAAGCGTCGGCCTTGGAGGCAGGCTGTCTACCCAAGGTCTCCCTCACAACCTGCACACTCATTGAAAATCTGGTCAATGAATGGGGTGGGGAAATTATCCTTGGGACAGGCCTTATTCAGATCATGAAATTCCATACATACGTGAATCATTCCCTACTTTTATTGACTAGAACAGGATTTGACACCCATTGAGTCAACTGGATGGGGTAGATAAAACTGACTTTGAGAAGTTTCTCTACTTCAGCCTTAATAGTTGATGTTTTCCTAAGATTAACTGGATGAAGCTTCTGCTAGACTGGCTTAGCATTAGTATACGTCATTATTTCATGTTCGATGATTCTTGGATCTATGCCTGGCATTTCCTCGTAAGGCTAGGTAAAAGCGTCGCATAATTATTTAAATAAATATGTATATATATGAATCTCCTCAAGGGAGCAGTCCACTCCAACGACGATATTCTCCATGATGCCAGGGTTTCTGGAGATGTCTATAGGTATCATTTCGACGATGGTTACCATATTACCCTCAGTGTATACTTCTTGCATAGCTAGAGGATTAATAGGACAAGACCTATCTTCCGTCATACACAACACAAATTCTCCTGCCTCTATTCTTGTTAATTCTGGTAGAAAATAAGATTTTTGATGGAGATCATCCCAGGGTTTGTCCAGACTAGTCAATTCCTCAATAATATCCTCATCTGAGGGAAATACCAAGTCTAAAGAATCGGTAGTGGTGAGGGAATATTGATCCCAAATAGGCTCAAGAACCGGATCTAACTCTTGTGCAGGAGTCAGATCGGGGTCGTCGAAATCTTGTTGGACTATAGAGTACACAACTTCTGTCGCATACAAGGGCATGGCCATGCCATGATGGCATATCCCTTCCATCATGGACAATGGGGAAGGAAGATTCCATATATAGTTAAATTAATTCATATGGAATGAGGACAACTGAAAGATGGCAGCCTTAGGCTGGTCGAGGATAACCGATATGAACTTGGCATCGCTGGAAGGATTCAGGTAATCGAAAGTACCCATCAAAGGTGGGCATAATCCAACCCCTATGTTGATGATTTCAGGATGAGGGATATCAATCATCAGGACCATGGATGCCCCCAATGAAGGGTCAGGACGGGAGAAGGACAACTGATCAATGGACACTATCTAACCCTCGTGTGGAAATAGAAAGACCTGGAAAACTGTAGCGACCACTGCATGCATAGCATAGTTCTAAATCCTTCCTAACAGAAGGCTGTAGTCGAGAGGTGCATCGACCACTTCAACTTCGATGCACATGGTCTTCCCCCCTAACTGCATGGGGAAAGAAGGGATGATTATAGGTCATCACATAAAATTGTCAAAGCCTTAGGGGTTGGTGTTTTCTACCTAATTCTATATTTTTCCTGTCACTCTTCCTTTTGTAGACCTGATCATAAGGTTTTTCCTTTCAGCTTATAGTTTTCTTCTTTGTCTACACAAGAGGTGTCAACCCTAGGCCTTTCTGTTTTCTCTAAGGTTGATCACTTCTCTCTCTTTACCTATGTCACTGATCATTTTACCTCCCTGAGCCCTCAGTCAGTCATCCAATATTCATCTATAGACACCAAATCCATAAGAACAAGTGCAACACTTAGAGCAGTCTGACATCGAATCAAATCAAGTGAGCAATCAAGATTATCTTTCAATGGTAGAGATTCATCAGGCAGAGCAGATTGACTTCCATCGGGTGATCAAGATCATAAAGTTACATGGAGTATAGTGTCAGATAGAAGGTCTGAAATCGCAAGGTACATCCTATCCAATGATCCTAGGAAAGACACATGGCGCAATATTAGCATTTCACTGACTCACAGGATGGAGTAGTCAAAGGGTGAGTCATGAAGACTCATGAAACCTGAAGCATCGATATGATCTGGGTCGTCCATCCTAGAAGGGCATGTGTCGTGAGATCTGAAATGTGGAAGAATTCATTTTGGGAGGTCAATAGTGAGGGTTCCTAATATCCTAGAGTTCTGAATCACCAATATGATCTAGGCCGTCCATTGTAAAGGGACGCATGTCACTCGATCCGAGTGATCGTTATTTCGCAACTCAGAGATTTCAGCATGGAACACAACATGAGTTTGTGGAATGTGAAATCGAAATGCACATGAGAGTTGGGCCCATGAGAACAACTTGTGGTCATATGGAAGCAGATCCATAAAGAAAGGGAAAGTTCCTATCGAGCAGTGGGTGACTGATATTATTCAAGGGAATGATTGTGGCTGTCAATTTTAAAGAAAATCTGACTGTTTATCTAGATGGGTCATTTCACGGGATCGAACATCAGGATATTTGAAATCAAGGGGGGTGAAAAATTGCAATAGGTGAAATCCTAAAATTTCATGCAAGGGAGGTGTATGGTCATAGCCCAAGGTCATGTGGAATGATGGATAGGTTAGGAGCTGCACAAAAGACTGGAGTGCCTGAGTTGGTTACAAAGGAAGAGTTGTGTGGCCTCAAGACGCCAGAATTGAATCAAAGGCATCGAGAGCTCACCTAGGGAATTCATGGGTGTCTGGCTTCATCCTGATCCCGATGCAGTTAGTTAATGGAAATAGGGGGAGGTAGTTGAAACCTCAGTTCACCCCGTAAATGGAAAGCATGGAAGCGTCGGCCTTGGAGGCAGGCTGTCTACCCAAGGTCTCCCTCTCAATGAATTCTCCTGCAAATCCCATACTGATTTGAGATCGCGTCTGAAAAAAGAATGCAAGCACAGACTGATAGAAGAAGGTGCATACGCGAAGCTTTTAATGAAGTAGCCAGGTCACCCCTATTACACATCAAAATTAGTCACTTCAATAGTGTTGCAAGTGTCGTCATTACAAGTGTTATAAGTTTCTCATATTGACCATAAGTGTTGCAAGTGTCATAAACATCATACTTCCATATTTCCCATGTCATTCCTCTAAAAAAATCACAAAGACACTCAAGACACCCCAAAGACTAGTTTTGAAGAAGAGAAGTCACTTGACAAGGAGTACAAACCTTTTGGCATTGAAAGAACCACTAAAAAATAGATTTTGGAGAGGAGTGCTACCCTACCCACTGTTAGGGAGTGTTGGCGCTCCCTGAGCCTCTTTGGGGGAGTGTTTGAGCACCCTATGCACCCTTTTGGGGGATCACTACCCTTTTCTGAGCAAGTTTTCGGTTTGTTAAAACAAATCAGGGAAGAATCCCTCAATTCCTGAAGGTGGTTGGATTCAAATAGATGGTCAAGGCATGATCTTAGGGAAGATCCTCAACTAAAGGAGAGGAATCGTCAACTTATCCCAAAGATATCTCAAGTGGTTCGACCTCTCCAAGGTTATATAAGGAGGCCTTCTCATGGTGAAAGGTACATGGGATAGAGACTAGAGATTCATACCAAACTTATGATCCTGTAAGTGGTATGAACATAAGAGATTGGAGATATGACACTTATGATCTCATAAGTGAGATGTCATCAGAGAAATCAGTGTAGATTACTTGAGTAAATGGGTTGGACAAGGAGAAATGGAAGAATTTGTTGCACCCTCATCAAAGGATTGTAAGTACTTTTACTTGTTCTCATTAATAATCGATGCTTGGCATGTTTCTTTCAAACTTATGTCTGTTCCATATGGGTTTGTTTGTAGTAGATGGATCTATGTTTGAGCTAATTGTAGTAGAGTAGGAAGTCCATTGTAACTTTGTTTGTTCTGAACTATCGAGGAGCTCAGGATTGGATCTCAGCTTGGACTTTGCGAGGACAAACGCCATTAACAAGGTACATATATTTCTTATTCTCCTTCGTATATTATATTGATTAGATATAAAAGGATGTCAGTGTCCATGTTAATTACTTTTCTGTCTTGGTCTTAGGAGTCTAGAGACCAAGAGGGAATCCACTTGTTCGCAGGGGGATTCACCTACAACAGAAATTGGCGACTCCACTGGGAAGAAGCTCTGATTTTTTTTTTCATTCCCAGATAAAAAATTTTCCCTTTTCCTACTCACTTGAACTTCTCCATATTGTCTTTTTTATTCTTAGATATGTTTGATTGCCTCTTTATGTCATCATGATCACCCTGATTGACTAAATTTCCTTGATTTTTTGAGTTTCTGGGCATTTTTCTGAGCTTTTGCAGCAGAGCTCTCCCATGCCCTTGTGATCAAAGAGCCAACACTCCCTGGTGGTATTACACAAAGTGTTGGAGCACTTTGGTACCCATTACACCAGAGCGCTACCCCATTTTCAGTGAAAAACACTCTAGTTTTTCAATTTCTGGGTTCATTTTTTGCCTTTTGCATTTGCTAAGGGTCTCATACTCTCAGTTCATCTTGGTATTGGCCTTCAACACCCTATTTTCTAAGGATTCATCCTCTTTTGTTTGGATTTTTTTACATTTGTCCTTACTTTGCAATAACTCTTTGTCCTTCACAATTTGAAGTCAATTTGTCGTTTTCTTCTCATTTATCTGAGTGAGTGAAAACTTTGTAAGGAGTTTCAAAGGTCTCTCATACTTTTCTTTTTGATCTTTGAGTCATATTTTCCAAGATATTTTTCCTCCCTTTTGTGTTTTTGGCTTCCTGTTTCTTGTTTTATCACAACAAGGGTGTCTTTTGGTTTATGTGAAGTTTGCTTCTAGATTGCTTAAATCTCACAACTCTTGAAGTACGATTAGCATAGGAAGTTTTACATCTACTGGTTATCAGTCACATATAAACATTTTAGCATTGCATTGAATTCTTTATTGAATAATATTGCATGAGATCATTGCATCTTAGTGTTTGACAGTGAAAGGAAAATCCTTCTCCTTCCCTTAATTAGACATTCATTGAAAGAAAATATTGCTTATCACTTCTTATGCATGTTTTAGGAAATAAGTCATAATATCATTAGTTTTCACTCTCATACACCTCTGAGTAAACAACAACCACTAAAATCGACGCTTAACTAAAATTTATCAGACTTTTTACATATTTGTTAGCAAACCTACATTAGTTTAAGGTGTAGGGCTCTGAAATAGGTTGAAAGGATAACTTTCCAAAGCTATCAAACAAACTTAGCATATTGCGATAGGGAGAGAAAATCCAATTTTCATATAGGATTTCTGGGATCCCCCTCTCACAGAGTGGTTATGCACAAGGTCGCATTCGGGTGAGTTATAAAGATTATCCCTCCGTGGTTCAACTATTTGTAGTGGTCGGATCGTATATTGGGGATCACTTGAGGGTATACCCATGATTATGTGTGGGAGCCTCTCGAGTTGATTTCAGACTTGTTATCTTGCCCATACATTCGGATCAGACTGTCGACTATACCCGCCTAGGGCCTGACAGAAAATTAGTGACCTTAGTAGCCAAAATATTTAGGGTCTCACACAAGGTTACGGTGAAGGGAAGTCTCACTGTACCTGGAACAAATGTTGGCCAAACTCACTCGGGCTCCTTGGAGGGTAAATCCACAATTACTGTGTAGAATCTTGCACCAAGGCGTAAGTCTGTTAAGAAGGTCGCCAATGTAACTGATCCACCTTCTCTATCTCTGCCTCTTCCTATTTTGATATCGTGACATTGGATTTCATCACCAACTAGTGGTTTCATTGTGGGAAGGTTTTGTTTGATTGTTTGCTTCTCAGATTCATAGCTTGTGTTGGTTGTGTTATTTAGTGGACCTTAGGTTAAGTCAGTGTTAATGGCATCAAATTCTAAGAGTACCAATGGAGAAACCCTTTCTCCTGGGGAACCTTATACCTTTCCTTCTTTTGGAAAATTTGGTCCTTCATACATTGCCACACCGAGTCTTTCGGGACTCACCATCGGATTACCAGTTTGGTTGTTCCCCACTTCGATGATCTTGAATCCTCCCAATGCTTCAACTGCACCTAATACTTTGGATTTCAGTACACCACCCACACATAAACCTCATGTCGAATTTTCATCTTCCTCACCCATTAAGTCTCCTTCCCTTTCTCGTTCTTCGCCTAGTGAAATATCTAAAGAAAGTAGTCAGGTTGATCAGAAGAAGAAGAAATAAAAAGAGAAGAAGAAGAAGAACCCGTGAAAGACCAAGGTTCCAACAATGTCAAATGTTGGATCCAAGCAATAAGTGACTGCTAATAGTACTGGGAGTGTTGATGAGGTCAACAAGATTAAAATGAAGAATACGAAACCCAAATTCCCTTGCAGTCTTTGTAAGGGTGGCCAATTTCTAAGGGATTTCCCTACTATTCCCAAGGTCTTAGAAATGTGGTCCTCCATGTCATCGACCTATGCTGGTCATTTCGTTGATACCCCGTCAACTAGTGACATCAAGGTTGGTAAGAATAACACAACTGCCAAATTTCCTTTTATTTTATGTGAAGGCGATCAATATTCTCACCTTTGCCCTCATATGGACGAGGATTCTTCCCTTTTGGAAAAACTTCAACTTCCAAATATTTCCTCCAACCCATCGTTAGTTGATGGACTGGTCAATCCAGTTCCATCCCCGGTCAGTATGGTTGATCAAGTGGTCAATCTAGTTTCCTCCTCAATTGAACCACTCACCAAAGTAGTTGATCCAGTTCCATCATCGGTCAACCCCGCTCTTCATTTACAGAGTGAAACCAAAGTGACTGATTAAATCCCATCATTTGTCAGCCCCACCCTTCATCCGAAGAGTGTCAATGTGGTCGATCTAGTTCTGTCATCGATCGATCCCATTCCTCTCTTGAAGAGTGCCAAAGTGACTGATCTAGTCCCTTCCTCGGTCAGTCCCACCCTTCATCCGACGAGTGCCAAAATGGTTTCTCTCGCTACTTCATCGGTCAATCCCACTCTTCCTCTGAAGAGTTCTAGTGTGATCTATTTGATCCCATCGTCGGTCGATCCTACTCTCCCTCTAGAGAGTAAACCCGATATTGCCCATGTTTTTCGCGTTGATACAGAATCTACCGTGTTGGGGGGCATTCCTCCTTCTCCCGCGAAACCCCCTCCAAGCAATGAGGCCATCCTTTTTGATTGGGGTGCACTAACCGGACCTCATCTTCCTTCTCACATTCATTTCTAGATTATAGTACAGGTTTATGGTCAGGACATTCCTCAAACTCTAATAGATGAAGGTGCATTCGTTAGTATTTTGTCCTATGTTTCTTGGCATGCTTTGGGTTTTCCTTATCTTGCACTGGTTACACAGAATCTGTTAGCTTTTAACAAAATAACTAGTCAACCTTTAAGGACCCTTCCTCAGTTTCTCATAACTTTGGGAGGGAAAATTGTCGTTATTGATGTCATGGTAGTCCGAGACCCTTTGGATTTTGATTTACTCCTTGGGCAGGATTATGTCTATTCCATGAAAGATGTTGTGTCCACTCTTTTTCATGTGATATCTTTCCCACACGATGGAATAATGGTGACTATTGATCAACTTTCA
>ML778791.1:0-22623 GCA_009831015.1 Picea engelmannii
AGCCACTCGAATCTTATGTTGTGACACGCCCATATGGAGCACTGAAACTTTTGCTTGGATCCACTCATTATGACTTCGCCATCGATATGTGGGTGATGGGTGCTATCATGGCAGAAATCTTCACTGGGTACCATGGTAGATCAGATGGATAAGATTTGCTCGATCATTGGTTCTCCTAAAACCAGAACTTTAGTGCTTGCTGACTGTATGGATTACAACTTTCCAGAAGAGTTTATGGAAATTGATTCTACAAAACGATTGTCCTCTTTACTACCCAGTGCAAGTGCCCTGGCCATCGATCTCATAAATAGTTTGTTGTCGTGGAATACGAAGACAAGACCCAGAGCGATGAAGGCATTAGAGTATCCTTTCTTCTATCCGTACTATAACAATCCCCGACCTCTTTTCTTGTCAGATCACTCCTTCCGATATCATTCAGAAGCCCTTCCATGAGATGGTGAGCATAACCCTAGTGATAGCGTAGGTTTCTTGTCGAATTTAAAACGGGCAAGCTACGGGAAAAACGCTGAATATGTCCCCGAATTGATTGGGAAACCATTTTCGTGAGTGGGCGCGCTGCGTACTGATCCAGTTTGGGGTAGCAGGAGTCGAACAACAAATGCCTTCTGATTATGACAATCAAGATGTGAACAGCAGAGCTACTACGTGGACAGTGGACCAGTTTAGGTCGAATTTTGAATATTTAATTTGGCAACAACATAGTTATATGGGGTCATATCAAATTCCTGCATCTTTCTCAGTTGCAAATATTCCATCAAACCCTTTTCCAGGAATGGGCCCGAAGCTGTTTAATCCGACGGTGGTACACCCATCTGACTCTGGTAATCAAGAAGGCGCAAACAAGCCGCCAGTGGACCAGTTCCGGGGTATTGACATTCAGAGGTGGTTACATGCATATATCCATAATGAATTTCAATTATGGTGAAGCTTATGACCCAAACCCTTAATACAACAAAATAAATTATATCAATAACATATATCTATGCTTATTTTGTCGATATCCTTATACGCAACCTAAGAACAACCACAGTCAAGTTTCATTTATTCTGCTAAAAACGAGATGAGCCACTAATATTCCGTTGCATAATTTCTCCATAATCATTTTATGGAACGACAAGTCACCCATAATCTGTTGCATAATTTCCTCATAATCATTTTACTAAATGGATAAGAGATAGATAAGGGATATCAGCCACTTAGGGCATGCAGGATCTCAGTTCCCTATTTCTTAAGGAATTCTATGTTTTAAGAGTCATCTACGAGGGAGAAAGTATGTGTATAATTACTTTGGTTTGTGTAAGTGTAATGGTTAGTTTTTTCACTTTAAAGTGTTCCTGTAATAAAAGCAGCAAGAATTCGAATTCTCCATCCTATCACATTAGGTTTTATTATATTATATGGATTGTCTATTTCTTATCTTAGTTGAAATGGAGGGGGCATTGACTCAAGGGTGGGGATGGATTCTAGTACAACATTGTTGCTGTGATATGTATTGTTGAATATGCTGAATTAATCTTGTTATTGTTGAATTAATAGTTATCACTATTAGATTTTCAACCTTTATTGTTGATTTTTCATGTTGTTAACGACTCTTCCCATCTGTTTAGGTTAAGATTTGATCTGCTATTTAGATGAGAAGGGTGCACCAGCAAAAACTGGGTGCATATGAAGAACACAACAATAGATAGGAACACACGGAAAACCCAACAAGCATGAAATAAAATATATAAGACACAAAAATTTACCATCATACTATTTGGTGAGAGAGGGTGGCCCTTTAATCTTATGCAAGGTGACTTTTTCCTCCGCATTATTTACAGTTACAAAAGAAGTTGTTTCTTTATTTTTGCAACGCCCCGACTAGAATGGCTAGGGTTGTTTATTCTGACATGAATGGTATACTAAACTTATTTAGGAAGCGCCTTGATCAACTGGACTCGCAAGCGATGCTTACAAAGTTACTTACTGACACAAAATGACATACTAACTATTATTCAGAAGCACCATGCTCAAATGGATTGGCGAGAGAAGATTTCAATAGTAATTAATAATTACATACTAATTATCTCCCGCTGTTTGGCAAAGGAAGGGGGAGACCTTCTTGGTGGACCAATTCCTCAGTGTTTAGATACAGAAGCATCCTTGCTTCTGCCAGCAACTACATGGTCTCGACCAACATCCATTTGGCTCGAGCCTGGGTTTGTCCCTTTTTACCGACCAGATATGAAACATCCAACTACTGACCTGTTGTCCTATACGTCCAAAATTTTATTATCAAGTAGAGGAGGATGAAAATAAGGAATATTGTCTACTGGATGTTGAACTTTTATTGCCTCTTCAAGAATGGGAGGCTCGAGCAACTTCAAGTAATTCATGTTCAACACATCATGTATGCCCAACTGTGTGGGAAAGTCCAAACAATACACATTCTCACCAATGCATTCTAAGATTGTGGATGGGATGTACTTCAATGGATGCAACTTATGATGGTGTCTTTTGAAGCATTGCTTATCGAGTAGGATCCACACTCTATCGCCCGATTGAAATGTCAAAGTAGTGCGGTGCTTATCATACCGCTGTTTGGCATGGTCTTGGGATGCTTTCAAGGCAACTCCAACCTGAGTGCGCCACTGTGATAAACTATGAATAAAATGGTGTGTTTCATGTTGTTCCTGTTGTTGATGTGCCCAGCCAGAAGGAGCAAGAGTAAGAGACATCTCTGAGGGTGGAAAGGGATGGAAATAAAGACAAACTTCGAATGGTAATAACCCCGTTGAAGAGTGGGTGGCTCCATTGTAGTTGTGTTGTATGATATGGAGGTTTGAATCCCACTACTTATTTTTAAAAAAATAGCTGTGAAGGGAGTGTTCCAAGGTACGATTTTCTGTCCTCCCATTGGTCTGGGGTGAAATGCACTGGAGAAACAAAGATGAAAACCTAACCATTCCTAGAGATTGCACCAGAAAGTGATAAGGAAGCGACAATCTCTATCCAAAATAATGCTAATGGGCAGTCCAAAGTGTGGCCAAAGATGCAAGAAAAGATCAATAGTTTGAGCACCAAAAGTAGTTATATGCAGGGGAGAAAGAGCGCCATCTTTGAAAAACGACAGACTACTACCCAAATTTCATCATGCTTTCCCAAAGTGGTATGCAGGCCACTCAAAACGTCCATGGAAATAGATTCCCATGGGAGGGATAGAATCAATAAAGGTTGATACAAACCATGCTTATGATTAGAAGTCTTACTTTAGGAACATAGTGAGCAGGTGCGAATGAATTTCTCCACTTGTTTAGACAGAGTCGGCCAATAGAAGTGGTGTTGGAGGTTGAGAATTTTCTTGACTATACCAAAATGGCCCCCTCATAAAGAGGCATGTTCATCCATGATAATAATTAGACGATCCTCGTATTGTGGCACACATAGATGGTTCAATCAGTAGAGCCAACCATCCTAGATGGTATAATCAAGAAAGGGCATTTGATTGATGATTTTCAGTTGTTGTAGCACTGCCTAAATTTATTTGAAGCACAGATCCGTTGCATACATTTCCTTCCATCCATCACATGTTGCACACCACACCTCTAAGATATGAATGACTTGAGGAGGTGGTATACTTAACTAATCCGCCAACTTGTTTGTGACCCCTTTCTTGTAGTTAATGACAAGATGGAACTATTGTATGTATGCTTCCCACTTCAGAAGTTGTTGTTCCTGCATTTTACTTTGTGATTTGATGAAGATGAGGGGATGGTTATCTATATGGAGAATGGTTTCGTTTCCTAGAATACAATGACACCACTACTTCAAATCCCGCACCAAGATGTATAATTCTTTGTCATAGGTGTTGTATTTGACTTTGTCCTATGAAATGGTTTCTAAATGGTAGGCTACTGGGTGAGCTCCTTGTTTAAGTACAACCCCAATAGTGAACTAAGATGCGTCCATCTAAATTTTGAAGGGCTTTTCAAAATATGACAATTTGAGGATAGGAGCAGAGTATAAAACTGTCTTGAGCTTCTCAAAGTGGATCTGAGCCTCTGCATTCCACATGAATTTTTATTGATTAGATAATTAATGTAAAGGATGATCCAACTCTGAGAATTGGGAGACAAATTTCTTGTAGAAATTAATGTTTCCCATAAAAATTTTGAGTGCATGTGCATTGGAGGGTGCTCTCCATTTAGCTAATTTCTGTACTTGAGAGGGATCTGGGAGCACCATTTTTCTCTCCAAGATGAATCCTAAGTAGTAAACTGATGTTTTTCCAAAGTAGGAATTATTTTCCTTCACCTAAAGCTTATATGCTTGCAGTAACTCAAGCACGTTGTGAGCATGTTGAAGATGCTCTTTTGAGGACATGTTGAAAACCAATATATCATCAAAATAAATCACAAAAAAATTACCCAAGTGAGTCCTAAATATGTCATTGATTAACCTCATGAACGATGTTGGTGCATTTGTCAAATCGAATGGCATGAGAAACCACTCATAAAGACCAAACTTAGTCTTGAATGATGTTTTCTAGATGTTTGTTTCCTTCATGTGCACATGATGATATCCGATTTTTAATTCCATCTTGGTGAAGAAGGAGGCCCCTTGTAAGTGGTCCAACAAATCCTCAATTCGAGGTAAGGGATATCGATTTTTAATGGTGGATTTATTAAGGGCATGGTAATATGTAACTAGACGTTATTCTGCAGATTCCTTTTTTAGAATAATAAATGTTGTAGATGCATAACGATATGAGGAGGGTTGAATATGGTCAGATTCTAGTAGTTAGCCAATTTGGGATTCGATTTTTGCAACCTCTTGGGTAGCAAGGCGATAGGATGGTGCATTGGGAAAGGAGGCACCATGAATGAGATCAATCGTGTGTTCAATGGATCAAGACAGGGGCAAGCCTGTCGGTTGAGTGAAAACATCTGCAAATTCATGGAGAAGGGGATTTATTTCTAGGGTGCATGATTGGTGAGGTTATTTGGTTTAACAAGGTTCACTAAACATAGAGAAACTTCTTTGTGGATATTGACTTTCTTAAATGTTATTTTACTACTAAGAGGTAGAGTGGATTTAAGAGAAACTTGGGTAAGCACATAGGTGCACCCCTCTTGTTGTAGGTGGCACTGATGAGATTTCACATGGTACACAATGTTCCTTTCTTATTGGTAAGGGAGGCCTAGAAGCAAGTTGACACAATCTAAGGGTGATACATCACAAAACACCATATCTTAGAAAGTTCCAATACCAAACGTTATGGCACAACATTGGGTGACACTAATGTGAGGGAATTCCTTTTGTACCTAGCCATGTTGATATGTATCCGAGTGAGGAGTGGTGGGAAGTTGCAAGCACTAGACTAAGTATTGGGACAAAAGATTATTTTGGTTGTCGTTGTCCAAAATGAGGGTGGAAATTTCATGCTTAGTTTGACAACTATGCGTAAAGAGGTGAACATTAGTGATGCATGGTTTGAGAGTATTCATAGGGATGAGAGAGGGATTGAACTTTGTTGGATTGTCAAGAGAGACGATTTTCGGCTCGTCGGGGAACTCTGGTGAAGCGAATTATGCAACCAAAGTCTTATTAGTGCACAATTGTTTAAGGGTGCGACAATCAGTAGAGGCGTGTGAGTTAGTTTTATAAAACATGTACAAGGGTTCATTTTTGGGCATGGATGGGGAAGCAGTTGAATACTAAGACCTCAAAGGACCAGGAGTGGTAGAGATAGATCATATTTAAGGAGATCGGATTGGAGGAGCCACCTTACGTTCCACGACAAAGGCTCGTAGGAAGGCCTTGTCCAAGAAAGGGCTCTAGAAAAAATCAACTTTACAATGTAGATGAATTAATAAACCTGAATTGAATTTGGTAATTAATACTTCTTCCAGATTGATGATGTGTAGTTGGATGCATAATTTGCAGAAGACATCTATCTAGCTTTGGATGGATTGATTGGATATTTTTCAAAGTGTCAACAATTTTGCGAGAAGGTTCTAGAGATATCTCGGGGGATAGAAACTCTCTCGCAAGGTGTGACAAAAACCTTCCCAAGAGGTAATACATTCAGTTGTCGTGGTTGTGGGCTAACCGAGATAGATGACCAATTTATACTTTTCAAGTTGCGAGTCCCACCATTCTTGTGTGATTCCCTCCAATAACAGGCTGAAGATATGCAACTTAGTGTCCTCTTCCATATCAAGAGAGGTCTTGAAGTAGGTGGTGATATTGTGGGTCCAGGAATTGACAGTATCTCCATTCATTTTCCCTACAAATTTAGCCAATTGGAGGCGAGTCTTTCACTGCATAGGTGTTGGAGCCATGCACTACTATAGGAAAAGTAACTCATGTAGAATGATATATAACTCTTGAATTGGTGTAGACAAATCGGAGTTTGAATATTCTATAGATGGTTCTCGACGTGGTGACATGATTTTCATTCACCAAAAGGATCCTTGAGCGAGGCAAGGAAAACTAAAGAGGGTGCATTGAGAAATGGACTGAATAAGACACTCTCAAATTCCAAGAACTAGGATGCTTGAGAGGACACTAGACATAGCACGCTTAGAATTTGTGGGAGAGCCCTGAGAATGGTGTTGTAGAATCCCTGATAAGGGTGCATTGGAAGCCTAAAACACTGAGACGTTAGAGGGCCCTGAGAAGGGAACACTAGAAGCCTAAAAAATGAGATGTTGAAGGGCCCTGAGAAGGGAACACTCGTATCTATGAGTAGAACATTGATTGATGATATTGATTATCACGGTTTTTTTTTCCTGAGAATTGTGGATGACCTCTCTGTCTTCTTCTTGGATGTGAGAAAAATCTTTCAGAGATCAAATCTCTCATACCAATTGATATGAAATTTAGATCAGAAGGGCACACCAGTAGAAACTGGGCACATAGGAGAAACATAGAAATAGGGAGGAACATGTGGAAAACACAACAAGCATGAAATAAAATAGATAAGACACACAAAATTACCATCAATCTATTACATGAGAGAGGGGTGCCCTTTAATCTTATGTAGGGTGAATTTTTCCTCCGCATTATTTGCAATTACAAAAGAAGTTCATTTTGGTTAGTGTTCCATAGGTTTGTTGTTTTAACCATCAACATTCCACAAATCTTTTTTTGAGATTTTTTATCTATGGAGAAATTTCCATAAAATTGTCTATGATCTAGGTGGATATCGGTGGCCACCCACCTATTCCAATGGCTTGAAAAACAATTTTCGACCTTGGAAGTTTTTTGACATCTTTTTGGGTTCCAAACTTCAGGGGCCGTTTTGAGGCCTTAAACGACATTTTTTGGGGATTTGGGGCCCAAGTGACTGCCAAAGGCACTGACCTAGGCTAGTCAAAAATCATTTTTCTCGGTTAGACCTTTCCAATGGTGTATTGAGCACCCCAAATAGAGATCGTATGAAAATGTTACACTCTTGGGAAGTTGACGTATCAACTACCCCCATCAGGGTCTGCAAACCTTTTGGATTTTCATCTTCCGAGGTTAGGTTTTGGATTTTAGTTATGTTAAAAATTCCTTTGGAGCCTCATTGTAACGATCATATTCTTGCGAATGCGAGTATCCATCACATCTCTTCTCAGAGATAAGATGCCACCATTCTAGCGAGTCTTTCACTCTGTATTTGTATAGTTCTATACATTTCACACATTAATATAAATTGTGTATTACTGTATCTTTGTATTTATGGTTGCATCTCTAATACATTTATGTTATACTATTGGATATTCAAGATATATCTATATATTTCTTTGTTATATATCCGCTCTCATTTTGTGTTGAATATAATCTGGATCAGTGGTATCAGAGCAGGTTGCTCTTGATCATTTTTCAATACATGTCCCCGAAGTGGTCCGAGCATAGCAAGTTGGCTCTTGAGCTTGTCTCTCTTGATTTCAATCTCTCTCGCATGCCCAAGAAACCCTCCATGGTGGAAGAAAAGAGAAAACGATGGAGAAGAATATTCTATCAATCTGTTACTTGAGAAAAATCTCATGCGACAAAGGGACAAAATGATGCATAATTTTTCCCACATCCTTCAACGCCTACCAATAACAATAGGAGTGCATTCATTAAGAGTCCTCTTTGTATGCACCTTGACTTTCAAGGTACAGGTTAATTTTGATATTCTTGTATTTGAAGGTTAGATAGATGTAGATGCCCTAGATGAATGGTCAAATATGCTAGAAAGTTGTTTCTCTGTTCACCATTTTTCTGATAGGGAAAAGAGAACCTTCACACTCCTTAAGGCCCTCCCCCATGTCAAACATTGGTGGGAAAATTACTGGGAGAAAAGTTCCACATAGGAGTCTGGAATATATGGGGTCAATCCCACTTGAGATTTTTTTGTGGATGCAGTCAAGGAACAATATTACCCTGTTGGAAACTATGAAGACCAATACATAATATGGACCACACTGTGGCAAGAGATGGGCCAAGCATGGACAAAGTTCACCAATACCTTCCATACCTTGTGCACCAATATGGGTATAAAAGACTCCGAGTGACATTTGGTTTTGAAATACCATAGAGCTCTACACATATACATCCAAACTGAAATGGATTTTATAGATATCTCATCACTTGGTGTTGCATATCAATATGCTTTTAAAATTGAGAAGAAATTTAGGCACCGAAACAAATGGGAGTTCGGATCTGCAAATCCACAACAACCAAAGTATGAGAAAGACGATCCTAACAAACAAATTTTGGAAAACCAGTCTAAGCCACAAGAAAAAAAGGGTCATGGGAAGACGAAGAAGGACACTGGAAAATGGTACGATTTCCACAAAATCCCCTGGCACAACACCGATTAATGTTTCTCAAAATAGTCATTGGTTGTTGAGATCAAAGACAAGGATCTGAACCCTGATTCAGAATTTGATTATGAAAATAATGGTAAAATATAGATCATCGATATAGAACCCACTGCTATTGTCGCGACCACAATAATTCAACCAAAAGAACCAACAGATCCTGAAGAGGGGGAACGCCTTTTTCATTCATAGATGTGGGTGAAGGGGACCCCGCTGCATTTTATTGTTGATAGCGGAAGCCAGAAGAGCCTAATCTCAATAGAGGTTGTCAAACAATTGGGATTGTCAACAACACCACACCCGCAACCATACAACATCGAGTGGCTTTTCCAGGGATGGAATCTTTGTGTTAGTCAGCAGTGTCAATTGTCATATAACATCCATCCCTTCAAGGATGAGGTATTATGTGATGTTTCCTTGATGGATGTCTGTGATGTTCTCTTGGTCCATCCATGTATGTGGAAGAGCCATGTTATTTATGAGTCTCGACCCCGTAGTGGCATTGTTACTCTGAGGCGTCATCTCTACATAATACCAGAACTAGTTCCAACTATTGTCCCACCTAAACAGTATCACAAGGTAGTATCTCATACTACAAAATTTAGCTTCTTCACAATATGTTAAAAAGGGGAACAAAAGGATACCGCAACCACTACAATCTCGACCCAAGCACCTTCTATCCAACAGAAGCAAGTCGACAAGATTGCAGCAAAGCACAAAGATTCCTTCTGCACAAAATCATCTCAGGTAACTCAACTGGTTGAATAGACTCAGCCCCTCCAACAAAAAATTCATGACATCCTTTAACAAGCTAAGCATCACAACTTTTCCAACAAGGAAAACAACTCACCAAGATTTAGATACAAAAAATGGTTCCCCCTCTCCCCTGGGAACTCAACGCAATGGAGATCATTGATTTATAAGGAGGGAGGATTGATCCAGGTGGATATCAGTGGCCACCCACCTATTCCACTGGCTCGAAAAATAKTTTTCCACCTTGGCAGTTTTTCGGGAGTTGTTCAGGTTCCAAACTTTCGGGGTCGTTTTGAGGCCCTAAACGACATTTTTTGGGGATTTGGGGCCCAAGTGACTGCCAAAGTAACTAACCTAGGCTAGTCAAAAATCGTTCTTATCGATTAGGCCTTTCCAACAGTGTATCGAGTGCCCCAAAGCGAGATCGTATGCAAAAGTTAAGCCCCCGGGAAGTTGACGTATCAACTACCCCCATTGGGGCTCGCAAACCTTTTGGATTTGCATCTTCTGGGGTTAGGGTTTTGGATTTTACTTATGTTAAAAAGGCCTTTGGAGCCTCATTGTAATGATCATATTCTTGCGAATGCGAGTAGCTGTCACACCTCTTCTCAGAGATAAGTTGCCACCATTCTAGCGAGTCTTTCACGTTGTATTTTTACAATTCTGTACATTTCACACATTAATAGAAATTTTGTATTATTGTATCTCTATGTTTATGGTTGCATCTCTCATACATTTATGTTATATTATTGTATATTCCAGATATCTCTGTATATTTCTTTGTTATATCTCTACTCTCATTCCGTGCCCAAAATAATCCGGATCAGTCCATGATAAATTGTTCTACAAGTGCAATCATTATTTATGGTGAATTTCATTGGAACACCTTGGTTACAATTTTCTTGATCTCCAAGATCGACAAACAACCATGAAATTAAATTTTGTGCTTTGACTAAGATCTCATTAAACAAATATAGGACCTGGCTTTGAATTTGTGTCCAAAATATAAGAGAAAGAAGTGTGAACATAAAATACATTGCATAGGGGATGCGATTATTTTGGCTGTCATTTTCAAGTATCATGGTGGATATCTAGTCTTTAACTTGGTAGTCATGAGAAAATAAGAAGATATGAGAGGGAATTGTGTTGTATTCAGTTAGCAGAATGAGAATCAGGTTAGCAATGTTAGGGTTGGGTAAGGAGATAATTTAAGGTGCATCTAGAGGGAAGGGATTTGTGGTTGGGTATTTTGATTCATAATAAGATTGGTTTATGAATAGTGATATAGATGTAGATTGTCATTTGAGCGTATGACAATTGGTTGCAATGTGGGTATGGGTTAGATGGTAGAGACACCATTTGTCCAAGATTGTATTATAATGCCTACCAAATTTAGGGTTTTATGGGTGAAGGGTAAAATGTATTTATTTTTATTATTAAATTTAATTGTGAGTTTCTAGATTCACCATGTTTGAGAAATTGAGTTCGACATCTTTGACCTACGATAGATAGCCCATATTCAAGATAGAAAGATAAATATTATGTAGAAGCAGGGTATTACATATTTCTTCATGTTAATTCTACCTTGATATTTAGGTTCATGTCCTAAATATGGACTGCATATCGTAGGTACGAAACATTGACTTCAATTTCTCAAACATAGTGAATCTGAAAACTCATAATATTAAAATTACACCACATTGTGAAAGTCAAAAACATAGAAAATTTAATTAACTATATAATTTCTCTTGATATGAGATATTAAATAATGGATATTCTCCTTCATTCTACTATCCATTTAATTAAATTTTCATTTTATGTAAAAGTGCATAAACTCTATGATCAATTTTCTCATAATAAATAAAATATGCATACTTAGGTGATAATCTTTCATATTCTTTAATCGATATTTTTTCACTATATACTTGATAATTTATAACTAATACCAAGGATTACATTTTTCTTCATTCCCTTAAATAGTTTCCTTATAGTAAGTATCAATAATGCCATGTTTACATGTGCCCTTCAAGCATACAATATTCTTGGTTAGAAAAATGGTACAACCATTGAAACACTATTAACTCAACACTTGTTTCCCTTGTTGAGAGACTAATGGTCATTTAGGAATAAGGTTATCACCTTATTACGTTCTCCTCAACTAAACCTTGTTAGTGACTGAATCTGTTCCTTACCCTGAAAGTAGTGTGCAACCTCTAAGTAAAAGAGTTACTCTCTTGATGTTCCCTCAAGTACACTTCCATACAAACCCATCACCCATATTTGGATTGATCAACAAACATGTTCCTTGTGCCTGCACACATTACAATCAATGCATCAAATAATTCCATAATCAAAATCAAAGAACAAAATTAATCATTTAACATTTTATGATACCCTAACTCAACATCAAGTCCAATACAATGCTGAGTCAATCCCACATCAATATACACGTGTAGTTTCCTGTCACACTAGGAAAATTGTCAGTAGCATTTTCAAGTTAATGTATCCAACTTTTTCATTTTAATGTGTCATAACCATCTCAAAATTGATGACATCAATTACATCATATCAATGTACATTTAATTCATCCACGCTATCATATGAACATTTAAATGAACCCATTCAAAATCATAATTTAAAGCAAATTATATAATTAAAAGTTTGAGTTCCATCATCAAAGTACTTGTCAATGAATCAATTCATTTATAAACAAAATCCCTAAATATTCATATTTGATCTATCTCAATAGTTAAATAAAATGGGGTACTACATACATCTTGAAACCACTAACATATATCAATTGCTTCCTCCCAAGTATTGGAACTTGGACTATAGCTATCCCATTTGACCTTTATCTAATATACCAGGAAATGACAAAGCTTTCTAGTGCATTGGAGAAAATTGTAGATGGGTTTGGCCATCGATGCCCACTCATAAAACATCTACAGATAGTTCAAATCGATCACATGAGAATGATATAAAATATAATGATGTAACATACATACATGAAAAGCATCATCCATATTATCTAATGGTCACGGAAATGGAAAATGATAAGAAAATAGTCCCTTTCTTTCAAGAACTTTAAATGGTTCCACATATCATGGACATAACTTAGTTCCTTTACCAAAATTAATTGAGCTCTTTTCTAGTTTCACCCACAAGAATCAGAGAAAATTTTAGTGGCCAAATTTCCCCAATGGGATAATTTTCTATGTTTTTTCCCAAAGAAAGATTCACCAATTTTTATTTTTTCTAAAAATGATTCGCTTGGTTTATATAGAACAAAATTATTTTACCTTAAAAATAGCCCAAATTTTGCAGAAACTATACATAATCCTTAAAATTTTGAATATTTTTACAAACATATCGCCAAATTTTTATAGTTTGCATATTAGAGACTAGTATGATCCACCGAGGTGTTTATATTTTGAGATAAATTTTCATCAAAATTATCCCCGAAAAGAATAATTTGTCCCAAACTTTGTAACTTCTATCAACTCTATGAGTATGTTTCAAAGAAAAAGACAAGGAGAAAAAAGTGCCAACCCCTCCTAAACATTAAAAATTGGGGTACATTGAGCTCTTAGAGTGTTTTACTAAATTCCAATCATATACCCTCATGATAGAATCAAATAGAAATATTGCAATCCTACCAAGATTAAAATCCTGGATATTTGTAAGTCTACTAGATTTTGATTGAGATATGAAATTATAATTTATATGTATGAAGTATGATATTTAAATTGTTGCGGATATTCTAGTGGAATATCTTTTCACAACAGATCTTGCAACATTATGAAATATTTTATTAATCAATTTATTTCCTTAGATCAAATTTATTATTACTAGCTTAATGCCTAAATTTATGGAAATAATTAAAATCCAAAAATAAAAGAATAAGCAAATGAACACACCAATCACACAAATTAACAAATTATGTAAATTAGGAAACTCGAAATGGGAGAAAACTGAGATAGAGGGTGAGGACTATGCTTTTCTCTCTTTTCTATAGTTATGGAAATGCAAATACAAAGAAAGGGGTACTCTCTACGTATTTTCCTTTGACACTTTACTGGGAGAATATCATACCTATTTGTCTCCAATCCCACTCCTAGATTATTTTCTCAACTATGGAACATGTACAATGCTAATTTAAACATGTGTTAATATAATAAGTTTAGGTATGATATTTGAGAGTAAAAGTATACAATATTGTGTTATAAAAATATTTGTTTTTTAAACAATAAAATGATCTTGAGTGATATACTCATTAAATTTGTATAAAATGATATTCATTCATATACTCAATAAATTTGTATAAAATGTAAATTTGTATAAAATGTTTTAATTTTTAGATGAAAAAGATATTAAAAATATTTTGAACAAATTATTATAATATATTTTCAAGTTAGTTGAAAAAAATGGTTCTTAGTTTTTTTTTCCAAAAAATAAAACTTCAAATAATATTTATAATTAATTAAAAAATTAATAAATATTTTTAAAATCCTAATAAAAAATATAATTATTTAGCCCGAAGGGGTTGGATTCAATGGTGGAAAGCGAGGAGTTTTTTATCATTGGGAAATGTTCAATTCCGGTGAGGGCCTCACATGGAGCCATGGGAGCACCTTGAGGTAGTGGTCGAACGCGTGGTTACATCCATAAATATTATATTAAATAATATTGTGACTAGTACACACGTAAATGGATCAAATCCCACCCCCATGTCCTCCAATTAATTTAAGTCCCCTTGGTGATGCAGTGTGTTGTTAAGGCACTCTATGATGTTAAAGTCACCAGTTCGAAACCTGCGGGGACAAAAAATCCAACCATGTTAAGGGTTGGTGCTAAGGCACTCTGTGATGTTAATGTCATTGGTTTGAAACCTGCAGGGACAAATAATCCATCTATGTTGAGGGTTTGTGTGGCTCAGGCTGGGTGTGATCCTTGAATGATTTTGACGGTTTAGATTCCCATGAGTCGTGATTTCTTAGCCACAAGATAGTCTTGCAGGTCACATACAAACTAGCAAATACACACACACACACACACACACACACACACATATCAAATTGTTATTTTTAATATTCAAAATAATAAATACCATTCATTTTAAAATAACTTATTTGTTAAAAATAAATTTAAAAAATCATTTAAATAAATAAAAATAAAATATTTTATGTATTAATTATTACCAAACAATCACAATATTGTAATACCTTAATCCATATGCCTCATATTTTGTTTTTGTTTGCTAGTTTGTCTGTGACATGCAGGACTAACCTGTGGCTGAGAAAATGTGACTCACGGGCATCTGATCCGTCAAAATAACCCAGTGATCGCACCCATCCCGAGCCACACCAACCCTTAACATTGTTGGATTTTTTGTCCCTGCAGGTTTCGAACCGATGAAATTAACATCACGGATTTCCTTAACAACACACTCTGTCACTGACTGTCCTACACCTCAGGGGTCGCCTCATGTTTTTTTAATAAGTTTGATGAACCACAATATTTGTAAGGAAGTCTCTCTTTTGTTTTTTTTGTTTGTTACTTGTCTGTTAGGTGTGGGACTAGCCCTTGGTCTAAGAAACCACAATCCAAGAGCATTTAAGCTACCAAAATCACCAATATTTTAAGAAATCGGGATCTAGGGACATCTAATTCATCAAAATCACCAATGGATCGCACTCATCTTGAGCCACATCAATGCATAATAAATTATATCCATGCATAATAAATTACTTTAAAAATTAATTGAAAAACTAATATAATTTTTTTAATAAGATTTTTTAAAACCATCAAATTTAATAAGTTTTCAAAGTTTTAGGATTTATTTTATATATTGTAAGTTGCATTAAAAAAATATATTTTATTTAAAATATAATATAATTCACTAAATAACTTTTTAATGAAATTTTAAATTTTATTTTATATCATGTAAGTTGCTTTAAAAATAAAATTTTATTTAAAAGTTTATATAATTCATTAAATAAAATTTTAATGTTTTTTTTTTAAATATGTTATATTAAAAATAAACAGTATATTAATAATATTAAAATAACATTATAATAATTAAGAATTTATAAATCATCTATAAAATATTATATATCAATATTATAATAGCCTTATATAAAATTATTTTGGAAGAGCTTAACATATGGCTAGAAAGTTATGGAAAAAGAGGTAAAGACCACATTGGATTTAAAATATATAATTTTAATGTGAACCACATTGTTACACTTAAGATCATTGTAGAGGAGTGTCACAACAATAAAATCAATCTCCTCTATTGTTTAGTTGACTTTAAAAAAACTTTTGACATAGCGTCTAAGATGAACCTTTGTAATAGGTTAGAAGAGATACAAGTTACTTTTGAGTTCCTTTTGAGTTGAGAGCCACTGTGGTAAGGTTGTATGAGAAATTTATTGCCAAGTATAAGAACACTGAGGGCTGGTCAGAAGAAATCAAATCTCATATAGGAGTTAAACAAGATTTTCCTCTCTCCCCTAACCTTTTCAACATACACATTGACAAGTTACAAAATTGTTTGGAAGAAGTAGGTTGTGTCGACCGGACTCTCACTTGTATAGTCATCATCCCTCTTCTTAATGATGATGATATTGTTCTTATGGCGATGAGTCCCTATGATTGACAATAAAGTAAGAATCTTTAAGGATTTGTACTCTAGTATGGCCTTGTTAACATTAACAAAATGAACGTTATGATAATTAAATATAAAAATATCATTTATGATACTTTCATATATGATAACAAAAAATTGGAAGAAATTCCCACATAGAAATATCTCATCATCGATATTCATAAATTCTTCAACTATGTAGGTTGAAAAATTCTTTGATTCTCCAACTATAATACAACTCTACTAAATAGTAGTGATGTTGGAAAATAATTTGATTTTGTTACTATAATATGTATACATATTCTTTGATTATCTCACTCTACTATGTCAGACTGATATTGTAAAATTAGCTGATTCTCCCATTCCTTGGTTAATATCCTTGGGTAGGTTAATGTCTTTTCTAGATAATGTTTCTTTATTACTGTAGAACTTTTGTATTATTGGTTATTTTCATTGGTGATTTTAAGCTCAAATGGAACTATAACATTGAGAAAAGGATAAATGTAGTGTGGAAAACTTATTATGGGATTGAAAATAATTGTAAATAAATGGACCTTTGGAATGAGATAAGAAAACAATACTCTTTGATACTATAATCACTCTTGTTATTGTATGTGGATGTGAAGTTTGGGGATGCAATATCTCTAGAGAATTGTGGATAAAGATAGGGAAAATCCAAAAGAATTTTACAACTTATAATCTCAAAATTAAAGGCAATACACCCTTTCATATATTCCTCATAGAAGCTAGTATTTCCCCCATTGAGATTACACCTATAGATAGGTACTTAATGTACACGAACACGATAAACAACATGGAAGATAAGAGGTTTCACAAAATTGCTTCAAACCCTAGCCAAAACCACCTATGACTCAAGTAGGGATGGTGTGAAGACACCAAGTCTTGGAAAATCATTGGGGCATAAAGGAAGAGACGATTATGTAGAATAACAATAATATTAAAATTATTATTACATTTAAATTTGGGAAATTTTGGCCCAATAAATAATTAAAGGATAAAAGAATATTAAGATAATATAAGCAAGTGATCAACCATAATATTGAAGATAAAACATGTATCTTTGTGTTGACTAGTGCAGAGAAGAAAATAAGAATTGCTAAAATAAAAACAAATACTCACGAGCTCCATAGTGAAAGAGAGCATTAGACAGTTCCCAAAATGCAATGGGATGAAAAAAATTGTCATCTTTGTGACACTAAGAGAGTTGGAGATGGAAATCACTTTCTCTTAAAAATTATTGCATATACCCAAATTAGATCTCATTTTCAAAATATTTATCACAATACCAAAATTTGTAACCTTCTAACTCATCAAAAGTATGGTGATTTTTGAACACTTCTCTTAATACTTTTGGAGCACAAAAATAAAATTCTAAAATATCCAACTAATCCCTTACCTTTCTTAAGGTAGGATAAACCAACTTTCATCTCATTAAAAGGTAACCATCACCCTCAAAAATAAAATAACATTATTATAATTAATATTTTATAAGTAATCTATATTTCACAACAATTATATAATGATTTACAATATAAATTGTATATATTTAAAAATATATAATCATAATTTAAAAAAGTAAAAAATATAAACATTATTTTTCTAAATTTATAATATAATATAGATAGAAACTGTTTACAAAATATAATACCAAAAATTATGGTATCACATTATCTTTAAACTTGTATATTTCAAAGTGAACGTTTAAATTTTGAAAACATCAACATCACAAACACCCATGCACTTCATCAGAAAGCTCATTCATGATTGAGTTATTGAAGTGCTCTTTTTCCCTATAGATGATGAATTTGCAAACATTTTCACAAAGTCTCTTACAGAAACGAGGTTTTCCAAACTTTGATCTATGTTAGGAGTTCGGGAAGTGGTCATTAAGGGGGTATAGGATTTAATGCCTCCGTATTTATTCTATTGTATCTCCTTTATAAATCCTTCAATCCTATCCCAAGTTGTTCTTAAGGGGTTATATTAGGATATTTAGACACTTAGGAGTTAGTTAATATAGTATGGATTTGTACTTAGAAAATCTGATGGTCACGATATGTTCCCAAGATAGAGTCATTTGACGATTCATATTATCCTTGATATTAAAGGATACATTGATATATGGATTAACACTAGATTGGTCCATGATATCTATTTAAAGAGAATGGAGGGTCATTTGTTGATGATTGATTGTGAGAAACTCTATTGTAAATATTTCTATAAAATTTTCTTTTGCATTAATAAATTGATCCAAGTGGCTATGTTGGCTAGGGCCTGGGATGTTTCCCCGTAGGGGTTTTACCATGTGAAAAAATTGGTGTGTTGATACTTTATCTAGTTGTGTGAGTGGTTATTGAAGTTTTTCATCCTTTTTTGGAATACCTATATTGTCAAATAATAATTAACACCTAGTTCCCCCCCCCGAAAAAAAAAAGAAAAAAAAAATGTGGGTCACAAGTCAAACCCACAAAGAAGGGAATTTGAAATGAACTTATAATAGAGATTATGTTGGATGGATTGGTCAAGAAAGAATCAATAGCCTCTAGAAATTAAGTCAGACCCATCCCCTAGAAGGGGGGATTCCTCAAATCCACAAGTAAATGGTCAAAATCATATCATAGAATTGCAGAGTTTTGGGTGGCCGAAGCAAACTAGAATTGATTAGAAATGTGGTCAAATAATAAAAAAACCATATACTTCTCCAAGAAACCAAAATAAATTATTCTTACATCCTTTCAGATCATGAATTTTTATGGGGATCCTGCAAATGAATTGTCGTGAGATCAAGAGGTGCTTCTAGAGGCCTCTGTACTGTATGGAATTCATAAAATTTTTGAATGGAGAAATGGAAAGAAGCACAACATTGGATTATGTTACACTTGGTAAACCTCCCATTAGTTATGTCTCTATATTTTCTCAATACATATATGCTTTATATTCCCCAAGAAAACTTGGACTATTGGAATTCATTGAATAATCTCATGGAGGGAAACAAAAACTTCAAATTCATAGTGGTTGGTGATTTCAATACCACTCTGAAATCAAGAGAAAAATAAAGGGGGAAACCTAGTATTTGATCGATTTAGAGAACACATGGAGGACCTTATGTCCTCCTTTGACCTAGTAGACATCAAAACTAGAAAGGGATGATTCACCTAGACTAGCAAAAGGCTAGGCCTATCCTGGCATATCGTGACTCATTTGGATCACTTTATTCTTAGTGGATATCTTCTTGAATATTATCTCATTCCTTAATATCACATTATCCCTTGGTCTAGTTCATACCACCGCCCTATCTCCCTCATATTCACTGATCTGAAATACCTTGACCACATCCCCTTCAAATTTAACACTCTTTCATTCCAAGACCCTTCTCTCCTTGATCATGTATCTTCCTATTGGTAATTGGATCTTAGGATCTCCTATATCTATTTGGGATAAACATATTAAGTTTCGCAAGTAGGAAATAAGTTCATGGGAACTATCTTGAATTTCACCTTAGGAAAAATAAATAAAAAAATTGTTAGGGAAAATGGAAGAAATCAGGGACATGTTATGAAGAGAATAAGTGACTGGGAAACTATTATTGTAAGAAGAAAATACCTTACATGATTTTCAAAAATCCGTCCATTTAGAGGAGGATATTTGGCACTTAAAATTGTGTAGTCTCTAGTTATAGGAAGGAGATAGAAATACAAAATTATTTCATTGGAAAGACAAAGATAGAATATGGAGAAACAAGGTTAAAGAAATTGCCAATGAGGCAGGAGAGACAATTATCGATTTTGAATAGATCAAAGAAGTATCATTCATACACTTCTAGAGGTTGTATAAATAATATCATAGAACTAAGCTGGAACCGATTGAAAATATGATGGCCAATATTCCCTCTCTGATCAATGAAAAAAACAACAAAACCATGAATAGTCTAGTCACTCAAGAATAAGTATGGGAGGTGATATATCAAATGAACCCTGATAAGGTCCCTTGTCTAGATGGATTCTCTGCTAATTTTCACATCAAATGTTAGCACATAATTAATAAGGATTCTCTTAGAATGATTCAATATGTACAAAGGTACGCTAATCTAGGAGGAGCCATAAATTCAACCTTTTTAGTCCTAATCCCTAAAGAGATTAACCCTTCCTCATTTAAATTTTTTCGTCCTATCTCTCTGTTCAATTTCTCTTATAAAATTATTACCAAAAACATTTCCAACCATCTAAAACCCCTTCCTCCTAATATTTTCTCCTCACACCAAAGTGGATGACATCCTAATAGTTCAAGAAGTGATTCAATCTAGTAAATCTATAAGAGAGTACATAATGGCTATAAAAATCAACATGGAAAATGTATTTCATAGGGTCATGCATTGTTTCTTACTGGAAGTCTTAACCAGGTTTGGATTCAATGAAGAATTCATAGCTTGGGTTGCAGCTTGCATTGAAAACCCTTGGATCACCCATCTTGTAAATGCTAGGCCTACCTCCTTATTCAAAATATCAAGGGGTTTGAGACAAGGATATCATATATCCTCTATTATTTATAATTTGATGTTTAAGGCTCTTGCAAGAAGAGTGGATCCCAAAATAAGTCAAAAATTCATCCTAGACAAAAAAATTCTATAAGGGGCCAAAAGGATAATTAATTCTTAGTTTGGATATTGTTAGTGCTAGAAGTCGTTCCTAGATTGTGTTAGGAACAAGACTAGCACATATTATTTCAAAATTTAAAATCAAATAATTTTAAAGAGGTGGGAGGATCACACTATTGATCTCAAAAGGGACTTAATGGATAAACTGTCAAGATCTCTTCTCTATGTGCAACAGATCAGGTAAACAAAAACTTAGTTGAGTCAAGTGAGAGTGGGGTATATGTTGAAGAATAATAAATGAAACAAAACTGATAACGATAAAAGAGCAATTTGTTCTTTGATATAATTAACCAGTAGAAGAATAAATATTAAACCTAGAAATCCTTCCTGAACCATATTTAAAATATATTAAACACACATGTGGTGAATATTGCACTATAAAAATAGAGAAATCCTCTCAGCAGATACATACAACCATATAATCATATAATAATAATAATAATGTGTTCAAGATGAAGAATTAGAAATGAGAAACAAAAGAGAATGATACACACCAACTAATGACATCATTAACCACTGAAATATTTACATAGATAAGGTCGATCCAAACAATTGTATAAGATAAAGTATTTTAGGAAAACATGGATCCAACACTTTCTTCTTCTATATCATTCATTATATAATGTTTCAAATAGGTTACATGTACTTATGGTCAATCCTAAGAATCAGGGACACCTCAAAACAAATCTCTACAAAAACTCAGGACGAATTTAAGTTTCTAACTGCTGATATACCAAATCATAACAATTTACAAAAAAACTCCTAAAATCAGGGCAACAACCTTGCATAACATCTCGTTGATTTGACTTATTTTACATTTGAATAATGACATTGTTGCTTCATATTTATCTTTCCTAGATATATCCGATCTTCAATGCTCCACTAATATGGATTGATCTTTGTATCCCAATATAACTTTTTAGATCCACAAAACAATTTATAGCTTCATAACATTATCCATTATATGCTTACATAATTTATAGCTTTCCTCTATTACAATATATGAAACTGGGTGCGACTAGTAGCAAAATCGGCTGCTACAGGTGTTCTGGTAGCACCTTTATTTCCTTGTGTATACAATTGCAGGAACTTCCTTTAGCGACCTTCAAAAAACTAATCCCACGTGTTTTAAACTCTTTTATTTTCCTGGTTTTTTGTTGGACATAGCAAAAAAGGAGCATGCTACCTTAGACACAGGGAACAAAAAATATTTTTCCATCCTCCATTACTTTTAATCTCAAAAACTAAATTTATCCTGGAGGTGATATCTTTAAATTGATAGCATTCTATGCAAGATTGGGGAAGTTGCTTCTGCCAAAAATTCTAATCTATCATTTATGGTCTACTTAGATTGAGATCATGAACATATCTTGAGCATCATATTTCCTAACATATGATATGTTCCCAAGATAGAGTGATCTAATGATTCATATTATCTTTGATATTAAAGGATACATTGATCTATGGATTAACACCAGGTTGTTCAATGATCTCTATTTAAAGAGAATGGAGGGTCATTTGTTGATGATCGATTGTGAGAAAATCTATTGTAATTATTTCTATAAATATTTCATTTGCATTAATAAATTGATCCAAGTGGCCACGTTGGCTATGGTCGTGGATGTTTCCTCGTAGGGGTTTTATCATGTGAAATCATTGGTTTGTTGATATTTTATCTAGTTGTGCTAATG
>ML778791.1:28757-48714 GCA_009831015.1 Picea engelmannii
TTATAATAGAGAGTATATTGGATGGATTGGTCAAGAAAGAACAAAGTGCCTCTATAAATAAAGGAAGAACCATCCCCTAGAAGGGGGGATTCCCCAAATCCACAAGTAAAAGGTCAAAATCATATCATAGAATTGCAGAGTTCTGGGTGGCCGAAGCAAACTAGAATTGATTATAAATATGGTAAAATTAGAAAAATCCTATATAATTCTCGAAGAAACCAAAATAAAGGATTCTTACATCCTTCGAGATAATGAATTTTTATGGGTATCCTGCAAAGGAATTGTTGTGAGATCAAGAGGTCCTTCTGGAGGCCTCTGTACTCTATGGAATTCATAAAATTTTCGAATGGAGAAAAGGAAAGAAACATAAAATTGAATTATGGTACACTTGGTAAAAATCCCATTAGGTATGTCTCTGTATTTTCTCAATACTTATATGCGTTATATTCCCTAAGAAAAATTGGACTGTTGGAATTCATGAATAATCTCATGGAGGGAAACAAACGATTCAAATTCATGGTTGTTGGTGATTTCAATACCACTCTGAACTCAAGAGAAATTTAAAGTGGTAAGCCTACTCTGTGATCCCTTTAGAGAAAACATGGAGGAACTTATGTCCTCCTTTGACCTAGTAGACAACAAACCTAGCAAGGGACGATTCACCTAGACAAATAAAATGTTAGGCCTATCCTGGCATATCGTGACTCATTTGGATCACTTTATTCTTAGTGCATATCTTCTTGAATATTCTCTCATTCCTTCATATCACATTATCCCTTGGTCTGGTTCAGACCACCACCCTATCGCCCTCATATTCATTGATCCAAAATACCTTGACCCCATCCCCTTCAAATTTAAGCCTCTTTGGTTCCAAGACCCTTCTCTCCTTGCTCTTGTCTCTTCTTCTTGGAAATTGGATCTTAGGATCTCTTGTATATATTTGGTAGAAACATATTAAGTTTATCAAGTAGGAAATAAATTCATGGGAACTATCTTGAATTTCACCTTTGGAAAATTAAATCAAAGATTTGTCACAGAAAATGGAAGAAATCAGGGACATGTTATGAAGAGAATAGGTGACTGAGAACCTATTATTGTAAGAAGAAAATACCTTACATGATTTTAAAAAATCCCTCCATTTAGAGGAGGATATTTGGCACTTAAAATTGTGTAGTCTCTGGTTATAGGCATGATATAGAAATGCAAAATTATTTTATTAGCAAGACAAAGCTAGAATATGGAGGAACAAGGTTAAAGAAATCACCAATGAGGTAGGAGAGAAAATTATCGATTTTGAATAGATCAAAGAAGTATGATTCATACACTTATAGAGGCTATATAAAGAATATCATAGAACTAACCTGGAATCAATTGAAAATATGTTGGCCAATATTCCCTCTCTGATCAATGAAAAAAAAAAAACCATGAATATTATAGTCACTCAAGAATAAGTATGGGAGGTGATATGTCAAATGAACCATGATAAGGCCCCTTGTCTAGATGGATTCTCTGCTAATTTTCACATCAAATGTTAGCACATAATTAAGAAGGATTTTCTTATAATGATTCAATATGTACAAAAGTACGCTAATCTAGGAGGAGCCATAAATTCAACCTTTTTAGCCCTAATCCCTAAAGATATTAACCCTTCCTCATTTTCCATTTTTCGTTCTATCTCTTTGTGCAATTTCTCTTATAAAATTATTACCAAAAACATTTCCAACCATCTAAAACCCCTTACTCCTAATATTTTGTCCTCAAACCAAGGTGGCTTCATGGAGAAACAAAAAAAGGTGGATGACATCCGAATAGTTCAAGAAGCGATTCAATCTAGTAAGTTTAGAAGATAGTAGAGAATGGCTATAAAAATCAACATGAAAAATATATTTCATAGGGTCAGGCATTGTTTCTTACTGGAAGTCTTAACTAGGTTTGGATTCAATGTAGAATTCATACCTTGGGTTGTGGCTTGCATTGAAAACCCTTGGATCACCCATCTCGTAAATGGTAGGCCTACCTCCTTCTTCAAAATATCAAGGGGTTTGAGACAAGGTTATCATATATCCCCTATCCTTTATATTTTGATGTTCAAGGCTCTTGCAAGAAGAGAGGATCCTGAAAGAAGTCAGAAATTCATCCTAGCCATAAAAATTCCATAGGGGGCCAAAAGGATAAAAATTTCTTAGTTTGGAGATTGTTAGTGCTAGAATTTGTTCCTATACTACGTTAGGAACAAGACTTGCACATATTATTTCAAAAGTTAAAAGAAAATAATTTTAAAGAGGTCAGAGGATCACACTATTGATCTTTAAAGGGACTTAATGGATAAACTGTGAAGATTTGTTCTCTATGTGCAGCAGATCAGGTGAAAAAAACCTTAGTTGAGTCAAGTGAGAGTGGGTTATATGTTGAAGAGGAATAAATGAAACAAAACTTATAACCATAAAAGAGAAACATGTTCTTTGATATAATTAACTAGTAGAATAATAAATCTTAAATCCATAAATCCTTCCGGAAGGAGATTTAAAAGATCTTAAACACGCATGTGGTGAAGATTGCACTGTAAAAATAGGGAAATCCTCTCAGCACATACATACAACCATATAATCATATAATAGTAATAATGTGTTTGATCGGTGTTCTATATGCACTAAAAACACACTAAAAACCCTCAATTAAATTGTCAACCCGGGGTAAGTAAAATTAGGGTTGTAGAAAAATATATGCCAAGGTAGAAGGGTTGGTAATAGTATAGTCTAACTAAGGAAGTGGCTATCTAAAGGCTAATCTATTCAAGCAAAGTTATCTAATGAGAAAACCCTACTAAGCAACTTTAAACTATGTAACCTAAGTACTTTTGGACCAAGGATCGATGGATAGTTCTAGGAAAACAAGTGAAAACCCTACTTGAAGCAAACTAGTTCAATCATAGCAATAAGAAAAAGAAACCATTTAAGCATAACAATAAACAAATAGAAAAAACAAACTAATTTAACTATCCTACCTAAATTCAATGAACAACTATCCTATGAAAGCAAGGTAAATAAACAAGCAACTATACTATCAAAGCAAGAATAGAAAAGTAAGCAACTTAACCTATTAAAGCAAGTAAACAATTAACTACCCAAGGATAACTTCTATAGCAAGTAAACTAATTAAGACTACTCAATAAGAAACTAACTAAGAGATAAGTGAACTCTATTTTTAATACAACTATCTCTAATTCATAAAAGGAAATATATTTAATTGAAAGAAGGAAGAACTAACAACTAACCTTTAATCTATGATAAGCAAACCGCTCTTTAATCTACCAAAGGAAAAGACTATTTATCCTACAACAACAAGAAAACTATTTTTTGATCTACAAAAGCAAGAAACTATCTTTTAACCTATAAAAACTCAAATATAGTGTTGGTGGTTGTGTGCATGTCTTCAGTGTCTTATAATATCTCGATGGAACTTGAAAACGAAAGATAATTCAAGAGGTATAAGCTTAATATTGATTTCAATAGCAAAGTGAAAGGTGTGGATTAAGAAATCCAGTGAGAACTTAGCCATTATGGAAACAACGTCAATTACCCTGCATATTCATATGATTATTACTCATGCATTAACCGTCAACAGTATAACGAGATTATAATTATACTCTATGCTATGTAAGAAAAACTCATAATTAAATTCAATCATTAACTAAGAATTGGAATTGCAATCTAATTCTAGGAAAGAAATCACATAAAATAAAACAATGCTATATCTATTTTAACAATTCAAATTGTGGAAAGGAAAATGCGTATAAACATAAATTAAAACATGATTCTAGCATATAGCAAGTAAACTAATGAACAAATTAATCAACAACTTGTTAAGAAAAATCTAAATAACAATTGAATAGACAATCTACAAATAAAAACTGAAACTAGCCCTATCCATCCACCTAAGCCTCGTTAAAGAAAACGTAAACTAAAACTTTGTTCTACTTTGTTTCAAACTCTGTTTTAAAATTGATTTTAAAAGCATAAATAAAATACAATCTAATATTTAATTGCACATGGGGTTAGTGTATGAGTTTGCAAACTTGTTCCTACTAAATACAAAATCTATGCATATTAACAAAATCCTTCATACTAACCTGCAAAAGAGAACTAAAGTAGTTAAACTACAACAACAAATTAGATAACAAAGAAATCAAAGAACAATTCATGTACAGGAAATAAAAAGACATCTAAGTTGTGAAATGAATAAATAACACATAGAACATTTACCAGATTGCCGGTGGGCCCCCCAACAAGTCGTTGTCACTTCTCAAAGGCACACCATGAACTCAACAAATCGATTTCACCATTAAAACTCAAAAACATAGCTTTATATAGTTCTGGCAATGAAAAATAGTAAAAACAAAGGAAAACATATTTGTCTCTAATCCTCTACTTATTCTATTGTTTCTACTTCTTAACTATTGTATGACCACCACATTGGTATTTATAAGTTTTACAGACCAAGTGGTCGACCACTGGAGGGTCGAACCACTTCTAAGAACAACAATTTACATTAATGGTTCCCTAACTGCCGAAATGGAGCAAGCCAATAATCTCCTTGATCAACAACCCAAACTGAGTTGTTAAGAGTTTAGTAGCTGGAGGGGGAAAGCACGAGAAAAACCCATGTTCTTGATTTGCCCATCACTGACCGCCAATACCATAACTGCCAAATCACCCATCGTTTTTGTGTAAGACGAGGTGTTGGACAGAGTGTCGGACCGGGTACCAAATCAAGTACTAGATGGAGTGTCGGACTGAGTGTCAGAAGCAAAAACGTGATGCAATTTTTCCATGTAACACCAAAAAATGTGAATTAGATCCTTGGAAACATAAAAATGTGATGAATTATACTCAATATCAACATAAAACACGAATTATACATACCTAGTGTGGATCATAATGTTTCGGCACAAAATTCTTCAAAAATCTTCTCCAAAACATGAAAAACACATATGTACATTCGGCAAAAGTATCTAATTACTGTCAAAAACTTATCATATCTCGGGCCCAACATTACCCCCACACTTACAATTTTGCAGTTCCCATTGCAAACAAAAATAAATTACCCCTCGTGACTAGGCTTGCTGAGGAGGATCAACTTTGGAAGCTTCTCCTTCTTGCTGTGAAGACTTTTCCTTATGCCTCTTGTGTTGCTTCAGTTGTGCTTTGAGGCTGCGATTGGATTTGGTCATCTCATCAACCAACTGTTGAAGGGAGTTTACCTTTTCTTGGAGAACTACATTATCATGATGAAGGTGTATGTCTATTGTCTTCCTTTCTTCCAACTGTTGGAGGAGCTAAGAATTTTCTTTTTGTAGCTTCTCAATGGTTGGGGTAGAATCAGTGATCTCGGAGGAAGGCTTAGATCCTTTGAGGGATGTGGACAATCTATCATTCTTAGGATCTAGAGTAGGCATGGGTGAAGTAGGCGTAATAGGGGATTGATAAGGAGAGGTAGGTTTTGATTTTTTCTTTCCTTGTGGCTCTAATCCATCCGCAGAAACTTCCCTAAGTCTCTTGTGAGGGCTCTCAAGATCGGAGGACACTTGGATAAAATCCAAAGCATGCAGGGGTTTTGCATAAGGTTTTGTTCTTGTGCTCCGGGTACTCTTTCGAAAGGGTCCTTTACCAAATCGATTGGCTCCCCTCCTATTTGTGGGAACGATGGGAAAGGCTTGTTGAATCACTTCTTGGAGATTTTTAGGCATGGGATCAAGAGAGATTGAAGGCATCGGGGGGTTAGCAGCAAGCTTCTTTTTATCTTTACTCTTGGTATTTTTACCCGATGAGGAAGAAGGGATGTCAAAAAGATTTTTACTCTTGATTAATTCCTCTTTTATCCATTCCCTGGAATATCCTTTTGCTCCTGAAATGTTCTAGAATTCGAGCTTAAAAACCCTATTATAAATTGAGCACGGAAGTTGGTGGTTTTTGAACCATCTATATCCCATTCTTGGAAGCTTCATGGATGTAACAATGGACTCTTCTAATACCTCTAAGGAAAAAGACCCTATGTGTGTTGTCTTCCCATTGAAACCGAGGGAAAATTGCATGGAGAGGCCATCATCGTGGCCGTATAAGTTAGACAAAAATGGCCCCCATCCTACGTGCAAAAACACCTCTCTCCATTGTGCAAATTCTGAAGTGGAAAAAATATATGCATAGGAAGAGGGTTCATACCTCTTGGGCATTGTGTCAGAGGAGAAATTCACCAAGAAAGGGTGTGATTGGGCCAAGAGATGGCACAAATTGAGCACGAGCCGAATGCGATTTGAATAGGGGAAGAAATGGCAAAGGATGAGCGTGATTTCTTAACACAGGGAAAGGAAAATGGAAAAGTGAGTTGGGATAATAGGTTACCCAACCCGTATTTGAATGCACCTATGGTGGAGTTGGTTGCACACATGTGCACATGAGTTTCCATGTGTGGACAGTTTCGAATTCAAAGGCTCGCTTTTTGGGGACAATTGTAATGATGCGCAGTTAGATCAATGTCCAAGTCTTTTGACTTGGACATTTGATCATGAACATATCTAAAGCATATTCAATCAATTGCCTGCAACCAATTCAATTGAATGCCATTGATTCCTATTACCTGGAATTGTGGACAGGTATTGGTATGTAATTCATATGGCACTTCGTTTGGTACCTCATACGACACTTCATACAACACCCGTGTGTTAAATACAATTTTACCACCTGTAATTGATAACCTACAATATTGAAATGTTTTTGACAATCACAGTGGTTAAGAGAAGAGGCAAAATTCTCCATTGTTGTTGATTTTTCCACCATGGTTCATGAATTCTCTTGCATAGGACATGTAGTGTCAAAAACCTACAATGTACAGGTTATAGCAAGCATAAGACATGTAATGTCAATCCTATAATGTACAGCTTGTAATGAGAAATAAACCAATAAAGTGGTCTATTAAGTATATGTTCAGTAATTTATAGCACACAGGAGTTTAGCACTTCAAAAATAAAATGACTATTAATGTAATAACTTGTATCATGGAAATAATACAAAAATTCTTGCAAATATTTATTTCTCCAGGAAATGATGATTTTTCATCTCATGAACCCATCCCCCACACCTAAGTATTGTGACACCTCACAATCAGAAGTATAGGAAACCAGTCAATTCCCCCAATAGCCAAAGATTTATAGTATGTCAAGTGTAAAGATAAATTTCACAGATTGGTCTGACGAGACAGTTAGAATATGGCCCCACCTATAGGATAGACGATCTTATATATTGATAATAAGAGGTAGGCAAGAGAGTTTCAAGAAAGTCTTAGAGTTATTTCCCAATGGAAAGTTTATGGAGTTCATTAACCCTAGCTTAACCATACATACTTCATGTCATCTTTGTCTGCAAGTAATGTTGTACATCATCAAAAGTTTAAATTTATTATTTATTTTTTATTAGATGACCATCCTCACTAGGTAGAATGCCCTGCTGCCAGCAAGTCTGTTCAGTACTCCGACGGGTTTACCTACTCATACCACAGGTCGGTACCCACTACCAGCAGACTTGTTCAGTATCCCAACAGTTTAGCCTCTTACACCCTCAGAGATTGGCCCTCCATATTTTAATATTTTAGTATAAGATTTCTTTATGCAAGAAGATGGGGGGTAAACTCTGAAAACAATTTTTTTTTTTTAAATTGGGATGGTATTTATGTTAGAAGATGAACTTTCGTTATATTACTTAGTGATTGTCCCGATGTAATGGGTACTTAAGCGGACATGGCCTATCTAAAGATATGATATAATCAAGTTATTTAGTGTGTAGTGGATGGTACCATTTGAGAAAGAACCGAAAGGTATCTCTAGGCTCAACTCACTTTCTTCTTTTGTAGTTATTGTGATGTTTTGATGACTAACTGCTAATTAGACCTCCTTTTTACTCTTTGATAAAGACACTTTACTCACTTACTCAGGTTTCTTGGAAAAACTGTATGAGATACCTCTAGGCTTGATTGTTATGGTAGCACTTCCTTATATAGTGGTGAAGAGTTTCAAGAGAAACTTCTTTAGAATTCCTTAAAAAATGAGATTTTTTGCAAAAATATGGCTAATTACATTAACTCAATATTCATTTGATGCTTAGCAGACACAAAATTCAAGTGTAACAATGTTGTGAAGAAAGATCCTTGAAACTGTCTAGTGAAATAAATACCTACAGAAATCTCTAGAATTGCCTTATTAACAAAATTCAAAAACTATTTACATATGTACAGTAGAAAATTCAGAAATTTTTTCAAGAACAAGGGGGAACTTCCCCATATACTAAGGCCAATGCCTTGTCCGTTGACATGACCTATAGAAAATCCTCTCTAGAAATGGGCTTCTGATAAAATTTGAGTCGGTGTCCATTTACTACAAAGGAGACTTTTCCATCGTCAATTATTTTAATTTTTACAACTCCATTGTCATATACAGTGTCTACCTTGTAAGGGCCCAACCACCAGGTGGTGAGTTTTCCTTTGAAGGTTTTGAATCGGGAATCAAACAACAGAGCCCAATCACCAGATTGGAAGTGTTTCTTCTTAATAAACTTGTCATGCCACTTGCTTCGCTAGTTTTGGACCAATATTGTCCATTGGATGGAATCTTGCCTAATTTCATCCAACTCATTCAATCGTAGGGCTCGTTGCTTTTGAGCCTCATCTAAGTTCAATCGTAATTGTGCAGCAATACGAAAGGTCCTTACTTGGAATTTTATTGGTAGAAGTACTTGTTTCTCGTACACTAGATCATAAGGGGTATGCCCAGTGGTATTTATCCAGGTGGTTCGGTATGCCCACAGAGACTATGGAAGCCTATCAACCCAATCCTGGTGATGTAATTGAAAAATCTTGGTCAAGATAGATTCTAGGACTTTTTTTGTGGATTCTACCTGACCATTATCTTGCGGGTGGTATGGAGAATATTTATAGTGTTTAATCCCATATTTCTCTGTTAGTTGTCTCATCATCTTGGAAGTGAATTGAGTGCCTTGGTCGGTAACAATTTCATGAGGGACACCCAAGCGGGTAACGATGTCTTCATAGATGAATTGGACAACAAACTTTTCTGTAGCCCTGAATAGGGATTTTTCCTCTACCCACTTGATGACATAGTCTGTACAAACCAAAATATAGTTTTTCTTATGGGACATGGGTGAAATTGGTCCTACAAAGTCAAGGGCCCATTTTTTGAAGGGTTCTATCATAACTTGGGAATGCAAAGGCATTTCTTCATCTAATGTAGGTCTTCCTATCCTTTGGAAACTATCACAACTTCTCACATACTTGGAAGCATCTTTGAAAATGTTAGGCCAATAATAACCCAAATGTAGCACCTTATATGTTGTACGTTTGTCAAAAAAATGGCCACCACATGGTCCATCATGACAACTTCATAGTATTTCTGGTACCTCATCCTCTCAGACACATATACAAATAATCAAATTAGGACCTAGCGAAAAAGTCATGACCAACCCAAGAGTAATTAGCACTCTATGTAATAATTTTCCGCTTTTCTTGAGGTGACAAATGAGATGGTAACTTCCTAGTAGCCGGATAGTTTTCCATATCCGCAAACCACGGGGTATTGACAGAAAGGAAAAATAGGTGCTCATCTGGGAAACTATCATCTACATGGATATCATCATCCTCATTTTTTATTTGTGAAAGAAAATCATCTACTACATTATCATTTCCAGGTCGGTCAAGCACAGTGATATTAAATTCTTGCAATAACAAGAGCCACCTAGTCACTCGTCCATTAGTTATAGGTTTATTCAGGATAAATCTAATGGAAGAATGACCTGTATGTACGAATACTTCGTAACTTGTAATGTAATGACGAAACTTGTTGATAGCATGAACAACTGCCAATAATTCCTTCTTGGTAACTCTGTATTTTAACTCGGCATGGGACAAGTTATTGCTCATAAAATAAATGGCATAGGACTGTTGGTCCTCTTTCTTCCCTAATACCCCTCCTATTGCGGTGTTAGAGGCATCAATGGATATATGAAATGGGAGAGTCCAATTGGGCCCTCTAAGAACTGGTGCCACAAACAACTTGGATTTTAGGGTTTCAAAGGTAGTTTGACACTGCTCAGTCCAAACAAAATCAACATCTTTTATTAACAATCCAAACATAGGTGAAACAATCTTTGTAAAATTTTCAATAAACTGTCGGTAATATCTGACATGTACAAGAAATATTCTTACCTCTTTCTGAGTCTTGGGGGATGGAAGTCTGGTGATGACCTCAATATTTGCAGGATCAACTTTCATCCCTTCAGATGAAACATGATGTCCTAGAACCACTCCTTCAGTTAACAACATTTTACATTTTTCATGACTGAGAGATAGGTTCATTTCTTGGAATTTGATGAGGACTTTTTCTAAGTTGTCTAAGGATTCCTGGTAAGTGTTTCCATAAACTGTGAATTCATCCATGTAGACCTCCACACAATCATGAATAATATCGACAAATATCACTAATACTGCTCGTTGAAATGTGGCAGGAGCATTACACAATCCAAATGGTAAGACCCTATAGGCATAGGTTCTCCAAGGACAAGTAAATGTAGTCTTGTCCTGGTCCTCGAGTGCTATACGAATCTGATTGTACCCGCTGTACCCATCTAAAAAGGAAAAATACTTCTTTCCAGACAAGGTATCCAGAACTTGGTCAATGAAAGGAAGAGGAAAGTAGTCTTTTAGAGTGGCTTTGTTGAGTTCCTGGAAATCAACACAAATTCTCCATTTCCTGGTCACTTTATTTGAAACCAATACAAGTGGGGATACTCACTTACTGTCGGAGATGGGATAAATAAATATGACATTTAACAACTTTTGGATCTCCTCCTTGACTATATCTTTGAGTGTTGGGTTCATCCTTCTCTGGGGTTGCCTAACAGGTGTTACTTCCCCCTGGGTATATATGTGATGGATGCATGTGTCAAGGTGTATACCCTTCATGTCAGTGTATTCCCAGGAAAATGCTCATGATTGTTCTTTAAGAATATCTACTAACTGTTTTTGTTGGTCTACATCTAGACCAGAGTTTATATGTAAAAATTTCCCTGGACTAATCTCGTAGGGCATAGTATAAGACATTGTAGACTCATCTATCTTGAAGATAAAATATGTCGAAGAAAAAATGGATGGGTCCAATTGTTCTTGAAATTCTTCCCCAAACATGTACTCAAATTGGGGAAAATACTGTGGAAAGTCCACACATGTGATAGCAGAAATAAACTGGTTTAGCACATTTTCTGTTGTGTGCTCCTGAAGTGCCTAGACATGGTCACTTGGAAATACAGGTTCTTCCCAGTCCTCATTCTCGTATGGATACTCAGGCCACCATAGATTTTCCATAATAGGTTGAGTTGGAGTGTAAATGGTGAGCTTTTGGATAGAGAGACTATTTGAGATGGTCATTTCTCTTCTCTACAGCCAATAAATGCATTGGCTGTGGCTATTCAAGGTCTTCCCAAAATGACAGGATGGCCTTTGGTAGGATCCTTTGAGTTAATGACAAGAAAAACTACTGGGCACTCCCATGAGGCTAAAGTAACCATGATATCATCTAAAATTCCTTCAGGTATAAACCTAGTCTTATTTTCTAATTCCAAAATGGTTGGGGTAGGCCGAAGAAGAGCTTGTAACTGTAATTTCTCCAAGGTAGTAGCGGTCATAACATTGATGGTTGCCCCTAAGTCTATGAGATTATTCCCAATGGAGACCTCATTAATGGTTATGGTCACCACGATGTTTCTAGGTTTCCCATATATTTGTAGTTTTGGTTGCTCTGATATGTACTAAGAAAGTCCTCCTACCAAATGTATTGTAGGAGGGTCATTTTGTTTCCTACCTGGATTATTAATACACAATTATTTGACTACCTTACTGTAGATTGGAATGTTTGTAATGTCTTGAAGTAGGGGAATCTTGACACAAATATTATTCAATTCATTTAAGATGTCAAATTCCGGTCGGGTGGTAGGTTTCTTGATTACCAATTGGTCTGGATAAGGAGGGACCTTCGTAATTTGTGAAGGTTCATTTTGGGGAATCTTAGGTTCTTGGTTCTTCAGGATAATAACATCTTCCCACCTAGTTTCATCCATGGGATGTTTGGTGGTTTCTTCTTCTTCTTGTTCCTGGATGACTACTGAAGGTCTCTGCCTATCCATAACTTTTCCCAATATTAGTTGAATTTCCTGTAATGGAACATGAGTGATAACATATGCCGGGAAGGCCTGCATCTCGACATTGTGAAGAGGTTGAGGGGGCTTATTATTGGGATTCAACACTGGTTGTGCCGGTAATAGTGTTGGTCTCAGGGAGATTTCATTTTGATATTGTAGCGGTTGTTGTTGTGGAATAGGAGGTAAAGGTGGTGGAACAAAACCTTGCAGAAGTGGTGGATTGTTCGGTGGGAACTGAGGATAATCATGGTTGGACATAGGGATAGGTGGAGCTTGAGGGTTTCCTTGATTATGTACTCCTCTCCATCCTTGAAACTAAGGATGTTGGTACTAAGTGGACCATTTTTTCCAACCTGGTGAGTTCCACTGTTGTTGTTGATAATAGGCTGGAAATTGAGATTGGAGATCTGGGTATGTGGGATGGTTCCTAGGTTTTTGTGGCCTCCTAGGTGTATAAGAAGAATTCCCAGGATCTCCACTCCTATATATGGATAATAAACTGGGAAATTATGGAAATTTCTTAGTTGAATGGTCTTTTGTACAGAAGCCACAAACAAAAATGTTATCTAATGGGCATTCTCTTGAGGAATGCTTCCTCCTACATCTTGTGCAATATATGCTCATTGCTGCATTTTCCTCCTCCTATTTCTTTTTAATTTTAAGGGTGTCCAACTAGGAACCTATTGTGCTTAAGATGTATGTCTTGAAGTTCTCTAAAAGGTTCCCTATCTCTTCTCTCGTGATACCACCTGAACTAACTGGTTTTAAGCTTCTATTATAAGGGTCCCATACATTCTTTCTTGTTTTGGCTCTACTCCTTGCGTAATTTTAACACATTTCACATATTTCAGCAAATGGTTTATGGGAGATGTCACCTGATGCCATCAGGTTAAGAATCTCTAGATATTCTTCTAAAATTCATTCAAGGAAAAGAGCCTTAACTTCATCCTCTGGGAGGTCATGGTATTTTGACTTTTGGGAGATATAACTAAATCTTTCCATATAATCTTCGAGGGTCTTGTCTTCTAACTGATGGATTTTAAAGATGTCATTACGAGACTCCTTGTTCTTGCAGTAGTCTTGGTACTTCTTCAGAAAGATGTATTTCATGGCTTCCCAAGATCTAATACTAGATTCTCCCAACCCCATCAACCATCTTAGTGTAGAGTCTTTGAGGGTGGCAGTAAAGAGTTTTAGTTTCTGGGCATATTGTACGTAGTTATACCTCCTACACAAGATGTCGAATTCAAATAGGAAGGTGTCTGGATCTTCACTGTTTTTACCATAAAAGGTAGACAGTGCTGAGAGAGGGATGTTCTTCATGTTCACATTTGGGGTGGTGTCCAAAATTGGAAACCCAAAGGTAGTTTGGGTTTGGTTTCCAGTTTCTTCTTCCTCCCTATGTATTACATTGTTATGATCCTCCTGATCATCCATGTTGCTTTTATTTACAAAAAGAGAGTACCTAGGTGGTTTTATCTTTGAAGAGAACAAGGTTTCTCTTTGATGGAAAGGTATTCCTACAGATTGGATGTCTAGGATTCTGCTCGAGCCGGTTGCGACTACTGATGCCAAAGTTTCTGTGTCAATTTGAGAGATAATTACATTGGTTGAACTACCAAACAAAATATTCACTTGTTCAGGGTCTATGATGTCCTCAAAGTTAGGATCTCCTGGTGGTGGTGTAAAATCAAAGGTTGTATTGTTTGGTTATGCAGAACGCTCCAGTGGTATTGCCTCCTAGCCCAATATGATTGATGCTTCAATTTATTGTTCTATAGTGCTCCCTGTGTTAGTCTCTTCAGAGACTATTTTGTCTCTTTGAGTTGAGCTAGCTCCTATTTTTCTATATCAATCTGAGAATTTTATAAGTGGAATGTCCCTTCCCCCAAAAATATCGGAAGGAACCTTCGTTGAAAGGTCTGATTTAGATTTAATGTATCTACCTTTTGGATCTCTAGGTCTATTCATGAAATAAAACAAAAACAAAAACAAAAAACTACCATTGGATTTGGGGGAGCCTACAATAGTAGATGCGCAAGTTCTTACCTCTCGTCTTAAAGTTCCCCTGCCACCAATCTAATGCTAAGGTCTATAAATGATCTATTTCCTAACTACTTCCTAACTTGAGATGACTCCCCGACAACAGAGCCAAAAATGATGGGTGTTCTATATGCACTAATAACACACTAAAAACCCTCAATTAAACTGTCAACCTGAGGTAAGTAAACTTAGAGTTGTAGAAAAATATATGCCAAGGTAGAAGGGCTGGTATTAGTATAATCTAACTAAGGAAGTGGATATCTAAAGGATAATCTATTTAAACAAAGTTATCTAATGATAAAACCCTACTAAGCAACGTTAAACTATGCACCCTAAGTACTTTTGGACCAAGGATTGATGGATAGTTCTAGGAAAACAAGTGAAAACCCTATTTGAAGCAAACTATTTCAATCATAACAATAAGCAAAAGAAACTATTTAAGAATAACAATAAACAAATAGCAAAATCAAACTACTTTAACTATCCTACCTAAATTCAATGAACAACTATTCTATGAAAGCAAGTAAACAAACAACTATACTATCAAAGCAAGAATAGAAAAGTAAGCAATTTAACCTATTAAAGCAAGTAAACAATTAACTACCCTAGGATAACTTCTATAGCAAGTAAACTAATTAAGACTACTCAATAAGAAACTAACTAAGAGACAAGTGAACTCTATTCTTAATACAACTATCTCTAATTCATAAAAGGAAATCTATTTAATTGAAAGAAGGAAGAACTAACAACTAAACGTTAATCTATGATAAGCAAATTGCTCTTTAATTTGCCAAATAAAAAGACTATCTATCCTACAACAACAAGAAAACTATTTTCTAATCTACAAAAGCAAGAAACTATCTTTTAACCTATAAAAACTCAAATATAGTGTTGGTGGTTGTGTGAATGTCTCTGATGTCTTATAATATCTCGATGGCACTTGACAAAAAAAGATAAATCAAGAGGTATAAGCTTAATACTGATTTCAATATCAAAGCGAAAGGTATGGATTAAGAAATCCAGTGAGAACTTAGTCATTACAGAAACAACGTCAATTACCCTGCATATTCATGTGATTATTACTCATGCATTAACCATCAACAATATAATGAGATTATAATTGTACTCTATGCTATGTAATTAAAACTCATAATTAAATTCAATCATTAACTAAGAATTGGAATTGCAATCTAAATCTAGGAAAGAAATCTCATAAAATAAAACTATGCTATATATATTTTAACAATTCAAATTGTGGAAAGGAAAATTCGTATAAACAGAAATTAAAACATTATTCTAGCATATAGCAAGTAAACTAATGAACAAATTAATCAACAACTATTTAAGAAAAATCTAAATAACAATTGAATAGGCAATCTACAAATAAAAAATGAAACTAACCCTATCCATCCACCGAAGCCTCGTTAAAGAAAACATAAACTAAAACTCTGTTCTACTCTATTTTAAACTTGATTTTAAAAGCATAAATAAAATACAATCTAATATTTAATTGCACATGGGGTTAGTGTATGAGTTTGCAAACTCGTTCCTACTAACTACAAAATAAATGTATATTAACAAAAGACTTCATACTAACATGCAAAAGAGAATTAAAATAGTTAAACTACAACAACAAATTAGATAACAAATAAATCAAAGAACAGTTCATGTACAGGAAATAAAAAGACATATAAGCTATGAAATTCATAAATAACACATAGAACAGTTACCAGACTGCTGGTGGGCCCCCCAACAAGTTGTGGTCACTTCTCAAAGGCACACCACGAACTCAGCAAATCAATTTCACCATTAAAACTAAAAAACACAACTTTATATAATTCTGGCAATGAAAAATAGTAAAAACAGAGGCAAACGTATTTGTCTCTAATCCTCTACTTCTACTGCTTCTACTTCTTAACTATTGTATGAACACCATCATTTTATTTACAAGTTTTATAGACCAAGTGGTTGACCACTGGAGGGTCGAACCACTTCTAAAAACAACAATTTACATTAATGGTGCACTAAATGCCGAAATGGAGTGAGCAAATAATCGCCCTGCTCAACAACCCAAACCGAGCTATCAAGTGTTCAGTAGCTGGAGGGAGAAAGCAAAAGAAAAACACATGTTCATGATTCACCCATCATTGACCGCCAATACCATAACCACCAAATCGCCCATCGTTTTTGTGCAAGATGAGGTGTTGGACCAGGTACCAGATCGAGTGTTGTACTAAGTGCCGGAAGCATAAACGTGATGCGATTTTTCCCTATTACACCAAAAAACATGAATTAGATCCTTGGAAACATAAAAACGTGATGAATTATACTCAAGATCAACATAAAACACAAATTATACATACCTGGTGTGGATCATAACGTTTTGGCACAAAATTCTTCAAAAAACTTCTCCAAAACATGAAAAACACATATGTACATTCATCAAAAGTATCTAATTACTGTCATAAAACTGATCATATCTCAGGCCCAAAAGTGTTCAATATGAATAATTATAAATGAGAAACAAAAGAGAATTATACACACCAACTAATGACTTCATTAACAACTGAAATATTTACACAGATAAGGTCGATCCAAACAATTGTATAAGATAAAGTATTTTAGGCAAACATGGATCCAACCCTTTCTTCATATATATCATTCAATATATAATGTTTCAAATAGGTTACATGTACTTATGGTCAATCCTGAGAATTAGGGAGACCTCAAAACAAATCTCTAAAAAAACTCATAATGAATTTAAGTTTCTAACTGCTCATATACCAAATCATAACAATTTACATAAAACCTCCTAAAATCAGGGCAACAACCTTGCATAACTTCTCTTTGATTTGACTTATTTTACATTTGAATAATGAGATTGTTGCTTCATCTTTATCTTTCTTAGATATATCTGATCTTCAATGCTCCACTTGAGATCAACCTTTGACAACTCAGCACAGGTGACTAATCTAGATTGATCTCCGTATCCCAATATAGATTTTTAGATCCACAAAACATTTTATAGCTTCATAACATGATCCATTATATTCTTACATAATTTATAGCCTTCCTTTGTTACAAGATATGAAACTGGGTGCGAATAACAACAAAATCGGCTGCTACATGTGTTCCGATAGCGCCTTTATTTCCCTGTGTATTGCAAGAACTTCCTGTAGCGACCTTCCAAAAACTAATCTCGCATGTTTTAAACTCTTTTATTTTCCTGGGTTATAGCTAGACATAGAAAAAAAGGAGCATTATACCTTAGACACAAAGAACAATTTTTTTTTTCCATCCTCCATTACTTTGAATCTCAAAAACTAGATTTATCCTGGAGGTGATATCTTTAAATTGATAACTTTCTATGCAAGATTGAGGAAGCTGGTTTTGCCAGAAATTCTAAGCTATCCTTTTTGGTCTGATTTTTGGACATATTGTCATTTATGTCAATAGTCGATGTGATGATTTGTTGTTACAATGAATTATCATTTACCATAGATGAGATTGTCATTGATGTCAACAGTATATCAGTTAGCAGAAGAAGCGAACAATGTGAAGATCAAATCTTAGAAGGAAAAATGCAATACAAAAGAAAATGAAGATCAAATCTTAGAAGGAAGAGCGCATTGCATAGTATATCAGTTATCAGAAGAGTGAACAGTATTAAGAAATTCATGATTATTTTTTATCATGATAGGATCAACAATGTTCCTATGATAAAATCTCAGGACGAGGAGTGAACAATATACAGAAGATTGAAAGCATAAGTTCAGGAGGAGGAGCGAACAATATGTAGAGGTCAAAGCTTGGAATCAAAAGCGTAAGACCAGAGTGAGAAGCCTCATCAACCATCTGATCAGAGTGAGAAGCCTCGACAACCATCCGATCAAGAAATTGACCATGTTGATCGTCTCATATTACGAATGTCGATCATATGAGTGATCGTGGGCTTGAGGACCATCGGATCTACAAGCTAGATCAACGACAGGGATGAATTCCGGGGAGTGAAAGAAGAATTAAACAACCCACTAGTTCTAATACTGCAATTGGTTTAGATCATCAGATCTCATAAACTCGGATATCAACGATTGTGGTTGATCCAACAAGCGATGATTTTAAGTCAGATTAATTCGTGACCATCAGATGCACAATCGCCAAATCAACGAAAGGATGGATTGCGAAGATCAAAAGGAGAATTAAATATCGTGCTAGTTCCAATCCCACAATTAGTTAGCATCATCTGATCTTATAGCTTCGAATATCGACAATTGTGGTTGAATCACCAACAATTCACAACTTCCAATTGCAGAGTTTGGATAATGAGTTAAATCACTCGCAAGTTGTGGTTCCATAATCATCTGTGATCGTAGATTTTCTTCAAGTGTCTTCATGACCGTTGGATCACTTTTGAGTGGAAGGACAGGATACGCAAGGTAAAAGGGATGAGAGTTTTATTATCCAAATACCCGCCAGCCGTCGGATCAAACCTGAATTCCCGTCATCCATCGGATCATTTTCGAGTGGAAGGATAGGATAAGCGAGATAATATATGAGATCTCATTTTTGCGAATTCCCATCAGTTGTTGGATCATTCTAAGTGGAAGGATAGGATAATCTAGGACAACTCCATTGCAGAAATATCGAGCTGTCAATCTAAGATCTTGATCAATGAACCACATTCATTTCAGGTATAAAGATATGAGGAGGTTAATGTTTGGATAAATCTCATGTCAAGAATTCAGTTTGACATTTGAATTACTCGAAGTACGAAATCTGAAATGAATAAGGACCATCGAATCTAGAGGACATACGATGACCGTTGGATCAGGGTTGTTGGTCAGCAGACCAGGTCATCAAGAACACGTAGCAGAGCATGTCAGAAGACCACGCCAATAGACCGCGACAACAAAATACATGTGGTATACCATGTCAGCAAACCACATCAGCAAGGACACGTGGCAAGCCACGCCAGAAGACCACATCTACAAGGACATGTGGCAGACCACGTCAGTAGACCATGCCATCAAAAGACATGTGGTAGACCATGTCAATAGACCACTTCAGTAAATAAACATGGCATACTAAGATTATGGCATGTGTCAAGAGGAAATTGGCTCGTGCCATGTCAACATGTGACGTCAATAGTTACGTCACTCTGGGAGAATTTCTTTGGGAGTTTCACCACCAAGAAATGTCAAAAGTCCCGAAGTCCCAAAGGACGAATGTTTGAATTATCTCTTAGTCGTCTATCTGAGATAACCTTCAATATTATTCTGACCGTTAGATCAAGGATATGAACATGCGCCACATAAGGAGATCCACGTCAGCAAGACTATGTAATCAAGGACACATGGCACAATCAAAGAATGACAAGTGTCAAGATGAATCGACATTTTAGGTATGTGCAATTCATGAATCAGAGTGACACATGGCATTTACTCAGCTTGTGACATGTAATCAAGTGACGTAAGAAAGTTACGTCACTCTGGTAGTTTTTCTTCGGGAGTTTTACCACCAACACTTGCCCAAATTCATGAAGTCTCGAATGTCGAAGTCACGAAGTGGACACGAGACATCCGATTTGAAGATCACTTTGGGAGCATTCTCATCCATCGATCTACTGTGGTGGAAGGATAGTGTAAGTGGAAGTGTTAACT
>ML778791.1:48962-74017 GCA_009831015.1 Picea engelmannii
ATGTCGCCTAACGTCTGAATAATACTATTGGTCATATGGTAAAGAGATTTAAAAAGGAGAATGTAATGCCTCGCTTAAATTGATAAGCCCTTGGTTGTACACCAATGATCATATGAACATGGTTTGAAGGAAGTGTCAATTACTGTAAACACGAAGATGAAGGAAAATTGATCCATACCTGTGATCGATTTACGAAAGTGAAGGGGATGCTAGGTTTAAGGTTGAAGACCCGAAACAATGATCTCTGGTGGTCCCAAAGTTGTTGTAAATAGACAAGTTGGTTATAACTTGTTGCACAGGTTGGCTCAATAACTTAAACAATTTTTGAGCATAAGCAAGTATAAATACAACCATGATTGGTTCACTAGAGGCGTGCTTAGTGGAAGAAGTATACGGGCTTGTGTGAAAGATAGGCTCACTGAGAAAGAGAGTCCTGCAGAGAAAATGAAGGGGATATGGACCTGAGTTCTGTGCGAATATCAGAGAGAAGTAGAACTGAAGAAGGAGCGAATATCAGAAGAAAGAAGAATTGAAGAAGGCGTGAATTTCAGAGAGAAGATGAAGTGCAGTGATGAGTGTTGATTGTATATATCTGATCATGAAACATAATTGATTCATTAATGAATCACTGCTACTAGAGTTGGTTGAACTCTAGTTGGATAGACTGTGTTCTATCAACAAGATGGGTCTTGCTTGAGAGTTGGTGCTCCTTACTTCAGTTGGTGCTGAAAACAATTAGTTGGTGCTGGGAAAATCATTATTATTATATTAACATATATTCATGTAAATTATATACAAACATATGGTATCTTTTGTGTCCATTGTGATTATGATTTGATTGTTCTTAATCTGTTCAAATATGTTTTAACTGTTAACTTGTAAGAAGAAGAAAAGTTAGAAAAGTCCACACACTAATTCACCCACCCCCCTCTTAGTGTGGGCAGTGTATTCAACAATTGGTATCAGAGCGGGTTCCTTCAAAACACATTTTAAACACTGGAAGGTAGATTATCAAGAAATGGGTGGACATATGGCTCTCTCCGCAATTGAATGTCCCTTATTTGATGGAAAATATTATTCCTCGTCGAGAGAAAATATGAAACAATATTTGAAGTCAAAAGGATTTGAAGTTTGGAATTCAGTAGTAAGCAAGCCCTGGGACTTAACTACATCAAAGAATCTATCCAAAATTACAGTCCAAAGAAAAGCAAGGAAGAACAATGAAGTAGCATTGCAGATTCTTCTCAATGGACTATCTGATATAGTCAAGGCAATCATAGGAATATGCACATCCGCCAAGGACTTATGGCTAAAGCTAGAAGAGATCTATCAAATCAAAATACAAGACACAAAAGACATTCCTATCAAGGACAAAGAGGAATACTCGGTCATCAATAAAGGTAAAGACTCTCCATAATATTTCGATTGCAATAATGTTGATATTGAATCCTCCCCTGCAAGTAAAGAAGAAGACTCAGATACAATAAAAGAATTTTCTATTAGCATTTATCTCATGGAAGAATTAGAATAATAACTATCAAAGGACAAACAAAAGGTTGATTGGCATCTCTATGAATACTATTATGACCATAATGATTCAAACTATAGCTATCTTCATGACTACACTAAATAATTTCTTGAAAAGAGTCAAAACCATATCTTGGAAATAAAGGAAATTCTCAAGGACAATGAAAAGATAATATATGAGCAAGATAATCAGTTAGAAGAAAAACAAGAGGAGATCAAGAAGCTGAAGAAATAAATTAGTCAAGTAAAAGAAATGGAGAAGGAAGATGATGAACTTAGCAATCAAAGGCATATCTTGGAAATAAAAGAAAAGATCAAAGACAATGAAGAAATCATATATAAGCAAAAGATTCAGTTAGAAAGCAAAGAAGAAGAGATCAAAATATTGAAAACAAAAGTTTTTGATCTAACAAAAGAAAAGGGAGAGGAGATCAAGAGACTAAAAAATGAAATTAGTCAAGCAAAAGAAGAAAAGAAGGAAGATGATGAACCAAGAAAAAATCTTGCAGAACTAAAAGAACTAAGGGAAAGCTATGTCAATCTTAAAATAAAAATTGAAGAAGCCAAAAGGAGAGAGGAGGTAGTGAGGAACCAGTTGAACAAAAAGGAAGAATCCTATCATGAGTTGGAAGTAGAAGTTGTGAATATTAAAAGGAAGACCGAGAAGTGAAACACTCAAATCAAGTTCTTGAACAACTCCATGATCCTAGATGAGATCTTGGATATTCAAATATCACCAAAAGACAAATCCATTCTTGGATACAACAAAGAAGAAATCAGTACTCCTAAGAAACCTAATGCAAGTCCTTCATTTATAAAAGGTGAAAACATGTCTGACACAGGTCCTTCATTTGTAAAGGATGAAGACAGGTCTGAAACAAATCCTTCATTTGTAAAAAGTGAAAGCAGGTATGACTCAGGTTATTCACGCTCAAGAAATGAAAGAAACACTACAAAATTTAGAAGATCATATCAAGCAAGACATCCAGAAGATACTCATACACCTCAAAGCAAGTTTAGAATAGAGACACCTTCATGGATGAATCAAAGAAGGTATGAGAATGTTTTTAATTGTTATTGTTTTTGTTGTAATGAATATGTACATAAAGCCTTGGATTGTAGGCATCATGGAAGAAAACAATTTGGTAGGTTCAACAATAGTATAAGGTGTTGTAACTACAATCATGTTGGACATATTGTTGCACATTGTTACACTATGAGATGCTATAGTTGTGGTGGGTATGGCCACAAAGTCAATAACTATTGGAACTCAAGAAAACAATCAATGAGAAATGCTTCATACAATAAGACAAAAGGAGTAAATGAAACATGGAAGAAAAATGAAGTTGCAGTAATAGAAAGTTACATCACTCTGGGAGTTTTTCTTCGAGAGTTTTACCACTAGCACTTGCCCAAAGTCCCGAAGTCATGAATGTCAAAGTCCTGAAGTGGACACGAGACATCTGATTTGAAGATCACTTTGGGAGAATTCTCATCTTTCGATCTACTACAATGGAAGGATAATGTAAGAAGAAGTGTTACCCGACAACAAGCGGTCTCCACCATTTATGAGTTACTCAGCAGGTGATCACTCCAGAGAAAATAAGGGGTTGAGATTTGAAATCTCTGAAGTCTAGAGACCCAAAGAAAATCTCGACCGTTAATCCGAGAGGGACGCACGTCAGTGGTTTGTCAGCTCTATTATATTGACGTACGAAGGAAAGAAGGGGTTGAGACTTGAAATCTCCGAAGTCCAGAGACCCGAAGGAAATTTCGACCGTCGATCTGTTGTTTGGTTGCATTCTCAACCGTTGATTAAAACATAGTGTAAGGATAGCATAAGTATAATAGATGAAGTCATGGAGTAAATGGTGGCCATCCATCTCAACGCTTGATTAAGTCTTGGCCGTCAGATTAGGCCTTGTAAGAATCAAATCTGACGATTGATCCGCTTCCGTGAAATTAACGTAAGTTTTCCGATCTGTTTAGGAAATCTGATTCAGAAGTTTTGAGAGGTTTCAAACTCAAAAGTTTCGAAGGGAAAAGTGTCGAAGTTACGAAAGCCACCCATATCATTAGAATATTGAATCATGATCGTTGATTGATAAGCACTCAAGTGCTTATTTCGCCTAACGTCTGAATAACGCTATTGGTCATATGGTAAAGAGATTTAAAAAGGAGAATGTAATGTGTCACTTAAATTGATAAGCCCTTGGTTCTATGCCAATGATCATATCAACATGGTTTGAAGGAAGCGTTGATTACTGTAAACATGGATATGAAGGAAAATCCATCCATACCTATGATCGATTTATGAAAGTGAAGGGGTTGTCAGGTTTAAGGTTGAATACCCAAAACGATGATCTCTAGTGGTCCCAAAGTTGTTGTAAATAGAGAAGTTGGTTATAACTTGTTGTCCAAGTCGACTCAATAACTTAAACAAGTTTTGAGCATAAGAAAGTATAAATACAACCATGATTGGTTCACTAGAGGCGTGATTAGTGGAAGAAGTATATGGGCTTGTGTGAAAGATAGGCTCACTGAGAGAGAGCAACATGCGGAGAAAATGAAGGGGATACGGACATGAGGTCCGTGTGAATATCAGAGAGAAGAATAATTGAAGAAGGAGTGAATATTAGAGGAAAGACGAAGTGACTAAGGAACGAATTTCAGAGAGAAGATGAAGTGCAATGATGAGTGTTGATTGTATATCTCTGATCATGAAACAAAATTGATTCATTAATTAATCATTGCTACTAGAGTTGGTTGAACTCTAGTTGGATAGACTATGTTCTATCAGCAAGTTGGGTCTTGCAACAACCTGGGTCTTTCTTGAGAGTTGGATCTCTTCAAGGAGTTGGTTCTCCTTACTTCAGCTGATGCTGAAACAAATTAGTTGGTGTTGGGAAAATACTTATTATTATATTCACATATATTCATATAAATTATATACAAACATCTGGTGTCTTCTGTGTCCATTGTGATTATGATTTTATTGTTCTTAATCTTTTCAAATATGTTTTAACTACTAACTTGTAAGAAGAAGAAAATTTAGAAAAGTCCACACAGTAATTCACCCTCCCCCTCTTAGTGTGGGCAATGTTTTCAACAATGCTTAGATTGATATCAGGTTTTCATATATTTAGGCTCATTCCCTTCAGATCCAATCTTAGGGTTTGGGATTTTCATATCCTTTTTACCTTGTTTCCTGTAAGGAACTCTGTTTTTCATAGTGATTGTCTTTTTATTTATGATCAAACCACCCTTCTTGAATTTATCCTTCTCAGGATTAGTGACAGGGTTTTTATTGCTTAAAGATGTCTTTCAAATAGGTTTGTCAGGCTCTTCATCAATGATGATAACCTTCTCTATGATGGTAGGTTTATTCACTTATTTAGACTTAGATAGAGGTATTGTCTTCACAGGAGCTCAAGGAATGAGGAGTGACCTCTGGGATAAGCTCTTCAAGGTGTACATGATCTTCAAAATCTATTGTTGTTTTTCCATGTTTTTGGTCCTCCATTGAAACCCTAGGTTTTGCTAACCTCTTAGCCCTTTTTGAGTAAGTTTTTTGTGCAAAAGGGAAAGGGTGATTACCTCCACCTAATATGTGAGAAGACCTCACATCTGTTTGATGACTGGCTGATGTAGCTTTTACAGGCTCGTCTGGAGTCTTTAAGCATGTTGCTCGTTTACCCTTTTTGTAGTGGCAGATGGATCGACATTATATGGATTTTCTTGATCAGGGTTAACAATATTTCCATGTGATTGAGAAGGAAGAGAATGATTTTCCTTCTCAAACCCTGACTGGATCAAGAAATGATCCCAAGTCTTCTGCAAATTCCCTAGTTCGGCCTTAATAATAAATTTAATCAACCCTTGATGGAAAATTCCGTGAGGATGGGTCTTCGGGTTGGCTTGAACCCTCATATACTTCTTGTTGAGATCCCTTAAGAAATAATAAGTTAAATTCATCCTCTTAATCCCTACTAGATGAAGCAGAAATCGAAGATGGAATAAGAATACAATAGAATAACGCCCCTCACATGTAATGGATCTCTTAATAATGAGAAAGGATTCCATCCACTCATCAACAATTCAATCCCTGGGGATGCCCTTGGCCCAATTAGGGTCTCTGCATTCAGGATTTAAAAATCGATTGACATCTCCTCCTATAATTAATTTATTTTTAAACCACCTTTTGCCATCAGTGGGGAGGTTGCAAGCAACAACTATAGATTCTTTAGTAACCTGCATAACGAGGTTTGTGATTCAAGCCCACTATCCATTGAAACTCTCATCAAACTCCCTGGTTGTATCCTAATGGTGACCATCCATCTTGGTACAGAAACGGTACCACCATGCTCGATCAAAAATGATTTGACAATCTTCATAAGCCTCGATGACTTCATGCCCTTCAGGCTCTTTCCGATTCACATGTCCACCTTTACCCATCTACATAGTCATGACCCAAAAACTAGATTCTTGGCTATAGAGAAGAGATTTGTCTATTGTGTAATGAGAATAAAGGAGATTTGATAGGTATGCACGAAAAATCCAAATAAACTAGTTGTTGTAGGTAACGAACAATGCGACAATTTTTTAAAACACATTTAATAAGACAACAGATCTGTGTAACCTTCTAAATGACCGACAAGTACAAATGATGATACACCCCATTTTGTATGTTATGGCTGACGACGAGTAATTTTCTAACTGATTTTTCATACTCATGAGATTTTAGTACAATCCACATCTTCCACGATTCACCAAAGTGCTTAAAATGATCATGACCAGGGACATGTGGAAGTTCTTGTAGCACCCAACCAGATTTGTCTTTTTATCACTTGATTGGATTAGACTTTGAATATGCAAGTCATGAAGTTAAATAATTATGATGCATAAATTTTGACATGACTAATGGCTCAAATGAAAAGATTTGAAACCATTTGATGTCATCAAGTAATGATTTAAGCATGTGTCTAATTCCCTATGTCCCCTTCTCACAAAATTAATTCCATCTCATTCATTGAATCTAGCACTCTTTAAAACCCCTTCATGTGAGCTATTAAAACTTTAACAAAAAAATGATAAATATTTTATAACTTATACAAAATTTCAAATGACAAGTAGGAATCAATGAGCGAAAAAACAAAGTAGAACATAGTAGGTGTTAACAATGGCTCCATGGGAGATGGAGTTTTCCCTGTGAAATTCCAATAACTTTGAGTAGACCTGTGCCTTATCATCCTTTGAGCTTCATACCATTCTTATTTGCAAACTGTGTTGTTCCAGTTCCTGAGCTCTGGACAAACTTTATTCAAAAATATATCAGACTGCAAAAGTAAAGACCATTTCTGAAAACTGAAAAAGAAAGCAATATTTCTCCATTGGGATATAGAGTCTTTAAATTCTAACTACCACACCACAATGATATATACAATGATATTAGAGTCACCAATGACCTTAGTGTTGGTAGCAATAATAAAAATTTTATTTTTATTAAATAATCTACATAGCTGCCTACACAGGGTCCTGGAATTTCATTACTCTTCATGAACAGTTTCCTAGATGACAGTTGCAAATCGTCGCTTCTCCCTATTGTATTTTTGAATTTTTTTTTCATGACTGTAAGCATGAAAACTCGCAGCTAGGATTTCCATTTGGTTTTGAGTTTTTGATTAAAGGGAAATTGTTCATATGGTCTATTATTGAATTGTCATATTTTCTCTATGAACATGATTGTTCTCCTTGTTTATAACTCCTTGGTTCTAAACGTGCCTTGGTTACATAAGTGAAAAACCTCCACTCATCAATAATTGATTGATATTAATGGGGTTTTTGATTCATAAAACTTTTAATTATCCAATGCTTAATTGATACATTTACTTTGTAATCAAGTCATAAATGTGCGTTCTATGGTTTTCAAGTGTTTACATCCTTATACGTACTCATATGCCAAGATGTCATATGAAGTACAACGTGATATTATTGCTCTGTATGGCCTCAAGCTTCACGATTTCATTCCCACACATGGTGAATAATGCCTCTGCCTACCATTTTGAACTGTCATTGCATTGTTTTGTGGAAACCCACGGCTATGACTCTGTGTTTTCTTATCAAACCCTACCTCCGATTTTGGTGTTGATTCCCTTCTATTAGCCATGGCTCCAGTGGTAAGGATTGATCCCAATGGCATCCAAACCTTGTTATCGTATGATAATGCAAGGGACAATTTAGAAAGGAACGATTGGCGTGCATTCATTGAAAAGTTTAAGGGTTTCAATCTGAGAGTTTCCCAAGAGTTTGCATTGACTTTCGACGGTTGCAGAGCAAAGATAGGTGACATGTAGCTTGAGTTAAATGAATATTTTTTAAGCCAAGCTACCAGTTTACCAGCTGCGGGGAAAAAGTGGTTCAAGAACACAAAAGTCGAAGAGGTTCCCTGGACTCTGCTGTTCACCTCACGGAAAATTACTAGTTGCGACCGAGGTATGCTTGTCTCGGATTTAAAACCTACGTGGCATGACCTTCTTGCTATTGTGAAATAGTTTATTATGTGTGAAGGGAGATTTTGGTTAGTTTTCCTGTATCACCTGCGATTTCTTATGAGTTTCATTGACTTCCCGTTGAACATGCCCTACTTTCTGCTTAGAAGTCTGTATAAGATGGGAAAGCGGTTTAGGAGGCAGAAGTCTAATTCTAGTTTGTTCCATCATGATTTAATTAAGATTATCATTGTGCATCAGTTACAATTAGACAACGATTGTTGGGATTCTTTTGTGTTAAGAAATGGCTTTGGTAATAGTGAGTTGGGACAGGTTGACAAGCCTGTTATCACAGAAACCCTTGTGAAACCTACCACCTCTCCTCCACCGCTCCTGCCCTATGATCCTGTCTCTAATTTGGAACACCCGACCTACCCTGATGCTACTCAACTAGACACTCAACCGGATTCGTATCCTAAGAGTTTTACTAAGACTGTTAAAAAACCCACAGGGAAGAAGCTTAAGGGCAACATCGATGTTAATTACAAAAATAAAAGGGTCACTCGTTGGATTTCACGATGTGCTCGAAACAAACCCAAACCCTATGCAGACACAAAAAGCACAATTGAGGTAAGTGAAGACTCAGATTCGGAAATTGAAAGGTTCTTGGCCGAAGAGTATCCATTTTCATATGGACTTTGTCCTGACAGACCCTACGATTATGTTACCAACCTGCCACCGTGTCTAAAGGACGATCCTGATTTTCCTGGTATCAAACTCCGTGACAAACCTACCTTTCAAATGGACGATTCTCCAATTGTTAATGCTATCAGTGTCAATGCACAGTCCCTACAGCCACACTGTAATGAGTGTCGATCCTGGATCGACCGGTATTATACAGATGTGCCTTTACTACAGTCCTGGCTTAAATCTTTGGAAGACCAGGTGGATTCGTTAACAAACGAGAAAAACAGACTCCAATCCATAGCTCAAGACAAAGACAAACACCAAAAAACTACAGGATCTGTCATTTTTAAGAATGTGGAAGCAGCGACAGCAATAATAAACTCCAAGATTGCTTGATTTGTTTGAATCCCATGATTTGAGGTATAATCTTTTTTAAAGTTTAGTATGATTTTCTCACTCTCAATTTAGGATACACGATTTGTTTTCATAGACTAGTTTTTAGTTTGTTTTGATTGATTGAATAAAATATGATTCTAGTTATAATTATAACTAGCTACAAAATCGTAAGATTTTGTAGCTAGTTAGAAAAATTCGAATTGCTTGTTTTGATAATTGAAAATACATCTAAAATCTTCTTATTTTTATTTGTTTTAAGGAACTCATGATTTTCAAAGAGATATGAAGCACTGTTGGGATCTCCCAGTCATACCATCTTTATGTTTTTAGTAAATAGATTGGGCTGTTAGTTTTTTTATATCAAGTAAAATCTGGGAGGTTGCATCCCCCACATTTTTGAACAGATTTGATGTTATCAACAGGAAACATTTTGTTCCTGGAACATATATAAGCATGTTATTTTGTAAACTTCAAACCATCTCTGCCTGGGGCGAGACTATGGATTTTTCATTTATAGACTTGAATGAAATATAATACTGGTCACAACTTTAGCTTTTCCATATTGTGGTTTTATTCAAGTTATGATTTTTTCAATTTGCAATTAGATTATGATTGCTTTCGCTGTCATGGTTTACTACAGATTGATATGATAAAAATTTATGTGTTATCCATATTTTATGTTCCAGATTTAACACACAGTAATCATTTTGTTTAAACTTGGGATTAAGAGATTTATCTTCATCATTTGTTGAACATTCATGCACAAGTTTTCACAGGAGGATTTATCTTAATGTGGCTGCTTGTGAAATTATGAGATTGTTGTGATCGTATCTCTTATATGTTATATCATTTGAATTCCATTATTGTTGTTTCACACTTATGAGAAGAAATTGTAGGTTCTGTTGCGGGTTTACCTCATCAGACAGGGAGATTTGATGCTACACACTGAACAAATATTGGATGCGATAACAGGTCAATTTGCTAGTTTAATTTCATTAGTTTAATGAATACATAAATTTCCTGTAGCTAAAACATCTTCTACTATCTGTGATTTCAGTTTTCAATTAGACAGTTTGATATTTTATTTCTTAGTTATGAACATTATAAGAAAATAAATCAAAAAGATTAAATAGAGTTACTGTTGTTTTAAAAATCAATCGATTTTCGATTTTCGCGGATTTAGATTAAAATGCGTATTGTGTACATATTATATATATATTAGAAATATAGTCATTTGTATATATTGTATATATAATAACTAGAGTTATTTTTATAAATATTAGTTAGTTAAACTGTAAATACATATTAGATCTATATATTGTTTTCAACGATTGTTATTCATCAAGTTATTTTATTTTCTTTAATTTTCTTTTTTTTGCTTTCTTTAGGACTTAGATCGACCAACGGAGCCACTAAACCCGTCAGAGTGGATTAATCCAAATGGCTTGGGTTAATTAGACAACCCCGGACTGGATTCACTCCTCCAGTTGACGAGCGGTCAATTTGGCCCGTCAACACTTAGTAAAAGAATTTCTTCAAAAAACTCTCATTTACTAGGCCACCAAAAATCTCTTCACCTTCCAAATTCTACAATAGGAAAGTGTTGTTATCCAAAAAAAATTCAACTCTATGGACCTTTCCACATGCTATCAAACTTCCCATGATGATATTCCCTATGAGCATCACATTTTAAAACCAAATTATCAGGTACTAGCTATTATGATTTTGACTTTCTGTCAAAAGTCTCCTTAATCATCTATTGATGTTGATGTGCCTTCTCCAGAAGTTTCTCCCTCGCTTGATGTAATTCCACAATCAGACAAATCCTTCTGATAGCATCATTTGGTTCAACCTCAATTTCTTGCAGATAATTCACAACCGAAAAAGCAAGTTGTATAGGAAAAACAACTTCCATTCCATATACTAATTGAAACAGGAAAGTTCCATTTACTCTTTTGGTGTTTACTCGGTCAGCCCACAAGGCATATTTTAACTTTGCATCCCAATCCCTCTTGTTGTCCTCCAAAAGTTTCTTAATAACCCTGACCATACTTTTATTGGAACATTCCGCTAGACCATTACCCTATGGATAATAAGCAGTGGATTGTTTGAGATTGATACCATAGTTTTCACAAAATTTAATCAGGTTAGCAGACTTAAAGGTTGCAGAATTATATGTGGTGATCGTATCAAGACAACCAAACCTGGATATAATATTTTCTTCTAGAAAATTCATGATCAATTTATCAATTTCCCTCCTTGTAGGTATGGATTCTATCCATTTTGTGAAATAGTATGTTGCTTTCAGAATCCATCTATGTTGGCCATTGGATGGAGGATGGATTTCACCAATGAAATCTAATGCCCACTGTTGGAAAGGTGAAACCACTTTTACAGGATTGAGAGGTAAGGAATTGAGATTTTTCTTTCCTTCAAACCTTTGACATTTTTCACATGTCCTTACTTTGACATTGACATAACCAAATATACTAGGCTAAAAATACCCAACCCTGAGTATTTTGTATGCAGTTCTCTTCCAGAAGTCATTCCCTCCACACAATCCTTCATGAAAATGGGTCATGACATTTTCAAATTATTCTTTATCAAGGAATCTCAATAAGAATCCAGCAGGGTCCCTTCAAAATAAAATCTGATTATTAACACAATACTTGACAGCTTTTACTTTTAAGGATCTTACTTTGGATTTGTCCATTCTCGGAGGAGCTTGGAAATTCTGCAAAAAATAGAGGATATATTTATACCATTCAGATTCAACAATATTTTCATCTACCTAAGGGTTTCTTTCTTGAGGATGTGATTTTCCTGAATTGTTATAGATTTAATCAACTCCCAAAACTTTGCAATTAGAGTCAGCTAATATCTTAGCTAACCCCTGACCTTTGACTAGCTTAGTAGGCTTGATGTCCAAATCATACTCAAGCAACTTAGCTATCCATTTTCTCCTCTTTCCATCAATGTATGGCTGAGTCAATATATCTTTAATAGATTTGGATGGTACATAGGTAATAATTTTGGAGTGTAACACTTAAATTATGAAATATTTCAGTGCTTTAACCAAGGCAAAAGCCTGTTTCTCCATGATGTCATATTTTAACTCAACTCCCCAAAGTGCCCTGCTAAAGAAAGCAATAGGTTGTTCGAAACCTTCATATTTTTTTTGTAATAAAGATGTTGCTAAAGTGTCATGAGATGCAAAAGAAAAAATCAAGAAATATTTTTCAAAATATGGACTGATAAGAACAGGAGCTTCTAAAATAGATTTTTTAATAGTCTAAAAAGAATCTTTAGCCTCTGTCTTCCACTTGATCTCACTACCCTTTTTCAACATGCTAGTTATGTGTTTGACCAATTCATCAAAGTTAGGAATAAACCTTCTAAGAAAGTTTATCTTCCCAAGAAAAGATTGAATCTCTTTCTTAGTTCTAGGAATGGAAAGCCTTTGAATAACTATCACTCTAGCAGGATCAATCTTAACTCCACCAACACAAACAATGTGACCAAGTAATTTCCCTTATTCTAAAGAAAAATGAGATTTTTTTGAATTGAGGGAAAGACCACACCTTCTACATTTCAAAAATACCTGTCTCATATGTTATAGATGCTCATCATCAGATTTATATAATGCAGTAATTTCACGTAGATAGATGACCACAAACTTGTCCTTTTCTCCCACGAAGGCTATATCCATGGCTCTTTGAAACTTAGCCCCTGCGTTTATCAAAACAAAAGGCATCTGAGTGTACATGAAAATCCCCCATGGTGTCATTAAGGCATTCTTCTCCATATCATCGAGGTGAACAACAAATTGGTTGTATAAAAAAAACCATCAATCATAGATAACTTACTAGATCTTGCTACCCTCTTCAAAATGTGTTCCATTTTGGGTAGTGGATAGTTGTCTTTCTAAGATAATCTGCTTAGATTCCTGAAATCGACACAAAGTATGATTTCACCATTCGTTTTCCTCACTGGTACCATATTTTCCACCCAATTAGAGTACCTTAAAGGTACAGTGATCTTAGCATCTAGAAGATTTTGAGTTCTTTCTCCATGATAGGTAACAAAAGAGGATTACTCTGTCTTAATTTATGCTTGAATGGTTCACATTTTATTTCAAATTTATCTTTTGCTGCAAAATAGTTTAATCAAAAGTCCTAATATCTTCATAATGCCATGCAAAAATATAAGTGAACTCCTTCAACAATTTCTCATATTTAGATATGTACTTCCTTGACAAAAATTTTGATAGTTTAACATGTTTAGGATTTGCAACAGTACCAAGATTGCAATCAATTACATCTGCTTCTTTTTCTGGATTAGGGGGCTTCACAGGGACATCATTCTGAGCAAAGATTCTTTCAATAGGCAGTAGACCTTTTGGGATATGATTTGTTGGCAATTGCAAAATCTTATGTAAAGAAATCATGTTGTGAAATTTCAAATTCTGTTTTTTCTCCTCCACATATTCATCTTTATCAATATGTATTGAAGAGAAATCATCAATATCTTCAATGAATCTCATGATTTTAGAATCCTCTTCAAAGACTCTCCAACACTTGACATTGTATGGAATAGAAGGCCTATATCTGACCTCTATTTCATATTTCAGTTTTGGGGGTAAAGGAGGTTTGAAGGTGCTTGTTGCGACAACCATTGAGTCAACATTCTTATTCTAATTTCTTGGGATATGTACAATATTAAAAGATAGAAAAAGGCTTCAACAACGTCCCATACCTCATTTCTCTAGCCTTTCAACTAAATATTCTTCGTCTGATACACATTTCTGACCTGTTGTACAATGAGTTTTGAATCTCCATGAACCTTTAAATGTTGCATTTCCAGTTCTTTGGTTGCCCTGGGACCTAACATTAGTTCTTCATACTCTACAATGTTATTTTTAGTCTCAAATTATAGCTTCTAAGATAGTGTAATGATTTCATTTGCAGGATAAATAAACACTATACCTGACCTTGCACATTCTATGGATGAAGCTCCATCAAAGTACAATTTCCATAGCATATTTTGATTTTAGTAGATTGTGGGACAACAATTGATTTTATCAAAGTTAAAGTCTGTTGGACAACATTATCAATATGAAATATGGAAGATCCCAAGTCCACATCAACTGCATAAATGGGATGATTTATAGAATGATCAATGTCACTGATAATATATGCCAATTGAGCTTCACTATAAATTCTCCTAAATTCCCCTTCAAACACAGGTATAATGGCATAAGAGAGATCCATTTGAAGAGATCCCCCAAGCTTCTTACACCAAGATTTGAAAAAACACATACCAAACCTAGGAGGGATACTAGCCACAACTATATCCATGACTAAAATTTTGGCTGGGATTAGAGATAATGAAACATCAAGGTCTTTGATAACCCCCTAGCATTTGAATTTTTTGGAATCAAAAGAAAAGAGATCGTGGTATGATTTAGTGATTTCTAACCCTAGTTCTTCCATGAAAACCTTTGGCGTAAGATTATGAGAGGCTCCAAAATATAATAGATAGATATGAAGGATTTTTTCATGAACACGTAATGCGACATAAAAAGGAGGAGTGGAATCATCCCTTTCTTATACAATAGGACCTAAAACAATAGTAGGTTTTTCATTCTGGAGATTAATCACATCAGTAGAAGGGTTTGTGGAAAAAAAAGGTTGCAACCATTTCAAAATATGATTCCTATAAGAATTAGTTTTAACCAATCCAGTCAGAGGAATATGGATTTTGATCTTACTTATCTCATGTTCCAAACTAAAAGGAGAGGTTAACATGTCTAATTTTGAGGCTGATAATTTCATAGCAGGTTGTACTTGTCTTTTTTCAGGATTCTTGTTGCCTGTATGTATTGTTGGGACAGCGAGTTTATCTTTCTGAGGAGCATATTTTTCTTTCTAAGGAGCATGTTTTGATCTAATATTGTACCCTTATTGTTTATTATTACAAAGCATATTAAGTGGACTTCCCCAATCCTGTGAACTCAATGAATCTTCATATTCATTATGTGTTAGGTGACTAAGGGAAATCTCATCTCCGAACAAATGAATATCCAAATCTTCATCAACATCTTCAACTTCTTGATTTTCTTCAATGTAATTATTCTGCAGCGGTGTATAAATTTTATGAACATCATTATTATTCTTATCCCTCTACATGATATGAGGGTTATAAGGCCTTCTTTATTGATTCAGATTCTGATTTCCTTCTTCATAAGAATTCAATTTTTGTTTTTCTAATTTGAGTTTAGATAGGTCAGATGAAATTTCCTCCATATTTATTTCCATCTCCTCCAAGGAAATCTTATTATTTTTAGTATTATATGCAGAAGACTTATATTCTTCTTTTAGATTTCCCTTATCCGATCTCTTCTTCAGTTGTTCTGATGCTAGAATATTGGATTCAACTTCAAGAGTTGAATCTTTCATATCAACCAGAGTGGCTGATCTTCTTTCCCTAAGAAGAAAACAAAAATCAACATCAAAGTGTTTGATTTATTTCACACGCACCTAGGATTTATTTTTCCAAAGGTTTTTCCTTGTTTATTAGTCATAATTAGTCATTATCCAGTCTCCTATATTTTTGGGGAGAATATTCCACCTAGAGAATATTCTCTTTCATTTGACACTTCTGTTTGAATAGTTGAGTTGAGTTTAGATGTTGCATTGGTTTTGTCACCATGAAACATAAGGATCATCACCAGCTAATGCACACTTGACTCGGGATCATCACCATACTAGCGCATTACCCTTGATTTCATGAGTTAACTCCTCACTACTCTTTGTTAATTCAATTAACTAAATACTAGTTGACTAGTTAACTCAACTAGGTGGTAGTTCACTCCCGTAACTATTGGTGTGTGTCCAGATCACTCTAGACCACCACTATGGTGCATTGGTTCTCCTCCAGTGCACACTCATTGAGTTATACAGATTATATCATGTGTAAATTATTCATTATTCATTACGGTTAATGAGAATTGTTCCATTCTTTCTCTCTTGCTTCTTCTTTCTTAATTTCTCTCTGCAAACGTGTGTGGTATTTTATAGCTAGATCTATTTTGTGAAGGTTCAACACATTTACACAAAGGAATTATCATAAGTGAACTTTTCTAACCTTTCAGTTGGTCTGATATCATATAGTATTTTCTGATACATGTGATTGAATCTCTGAGAAAATTCAGAGACATATTCATCGTTATTTCTTCGGAGATAACTGAATTCTATCATGTAATAGAAATCATCTTTCTTGTGTCCCCACTTTCTAAAGAAGGTGGAATCAAGGTCTGTGATGGTGGTAATAGAGTTATCTCTAAGGTTCTTGAACCACTTCCTCACTTCTCCATCTAAACTTTGAACAAAAATCCTCATCCACACATCATCATAATCCACTTGGAAATTGTCAGCAAAGGAGTAAAAATTAGTTAAATGCTCCTCTTTAGTTGTTTCCCTTCATTTTAAAACCTTGGAAGGTACTTCATGTAATCAGTTGTTGGGAGCGGATGAAGATTATTTGGCAATACCAAAGGTGCATATCTGGCAGCCTTGATAGCATCCATTGGGTTGGGAGGTGTTGCACCAGCCATTGTTTGACCACCTAAAGGTTGATTTGTATGTGAGGACTATGGTGATTGTGGCGATGAGAGCTTAGGAATGTTCACCAATTTAATATTCGGAGAGGACTAGAGAATTTCTTAAGAAATTTTTTTAGCAGCAAGGATATTAACTTGGAGGCTAAGATTGGGTTTCTCTTCTTGAGCTTCTTCAAGAATTAAGATCTTTTCCAAAGGAGGGTACTATGTTTTTTCAGGGAATTTAAATATTTCTTCAGATTTATATCTACTTTCATGATAGGGTGTGTAAAAATATTATGGTTCTACAAATTCCTCTTCCCCTGAGGTAGATTCTTCAGAAGGAGGTAAAAGAAACAGTTTTTTAGATCCTAATTTTTTTAAGAGATCTGTATTGTTTTAGGATCTTCTTAGGATTTGAAATAGCAGGCACATTGGGATATTTTGGATGGGCTCTAGTCCCCTTTCTCTTTGGAGCCAGAGTGTCTAATGTGGATTCACCAGGTGAAAGGATAAACAATCAACTATTCCTAGTTATAGTTTCACCATCTACAACTAGATCTGTATCATGTTGTTCTACCCAGGGAAAATCTCATTGTTTTGTCCCCGAAAAAAATGCTAAAAGATGTTATCTCTATAAGTTGTTCCTAGACTGCGTTAGGAACAAGCCTAGCACATCTTATTTCAAAAGTTAAAAGAAAATAATTTTAAAGAGGTGGGAGGATCACACTCTTGATCTTAAAAGGGACTTAATGGATAAACTGTCAATATCTTTCTCTATATGCAACAGATCAGGTAAACAAAACCTTAGTTGAGTCAAGTGAGAGTGGGGTATATTTTGAAGAAGAATAAATGAAACAAAACTAATAACCATAAAAGAGAAATCTATTCTTTGATATAATTAACTAGTAGAAGAATAAATTTTAAACCCAGAAATCCTTCACGAACCAGATTTAAAAGATCTTAAACACACGCATGGTGAATATTGCACTATTAAAATAGGGAAATCCTCTCAGCACATACATACAACCATACAATCATATAATAGTAATAGTGTGTTCAATATGAAGAATTAGAAATGAGAAACAAAAGAGAATGATACATACCAACTAATGACTTCATTACCCACTGAAATCTTTATGCAGATAAGGTCGATCCAAACAGTTGTATAAGATAAAGTCTTTTAGGAAAACAAGGATCTGACCCTTTATTTTTCTATATCATTCAATATATAATGTTTCAAATAGTTTACATGTACGTATGGTCAATCCTGAGAATTAGGGACACCTCAAAACAAATCTCTACAAAAACTTAGGATAAATTTAAGTTTCTAACTGTTGATATACCAAGTCATAACAATTTACAAAAAAACTCCTAAAATCATGGCAACAACCTTGCATAAAATCTATTTGATTTTACTTATTTTACATTTGAATAATGACATTGTTGCTTCATCTTTATCTTTCCCAGATATATCCTATCTTTAATGCTCCACTTGAGATCAACCTTTGACAACTCAGTGTAGGTGACTAATATGGATTGATCTTCATATCCCAGTATAGCTTCTTAGATCCACAAAACATTTTATAGCTTCATAACATTATCCATTATATGCTTACATAATTTATAGCCTTCCTTTGTTACAAAATATGAAATTGGGTGCAAATAGAGAAAAATCGGCTACTACAGGTGTTTCGGTAGCACCTTTATTTATCTTTGTATACGATTGCAGGAACTTCCTATAGCGACCTTCCAAAAGCTAATACAGTGTGTTCTAAACTCTTTTATTTTCTTGGGTTATAGCTAGACATATCTAAAAAAGAGCCTGGTACCTTAGACATATGGAAAAAAAATATTTTTCCATCCTCCATTACTTTTAATCTCAAAAACCGGATTTATCCTGGAGGTGATATCTTTAAATTGATAGATTTCTATGCAAGATTGAGGATGCTTCTTCTGCAAGCAATTCTAAGATATCCTTTCTGGTCTAATTAGATTGAGATTGGGTTTGCATGTATTTAGGCTCATTCCCTTCATATCCAATCTTAGGGTTTGGGATATTTATATCCCTTTTACCCTGTTTCCTAGTAGAAACTTTGTTTTTCCCAGTGATTATCTTTTTATTTATGATCAAACCACCCTTCTTGAATTTATCCTTCTCAGGATTAGTGACAGGGGTTTTCTTTCTTATAGATTTCTTTCCAATAGGTTTGACATGCGCTTCATCAATGATGATAACCTTCTCTGTGATGGCAGGTTCATTCACTTCTTTAGACTTCAACCTGAACTTATTTTGAGGCCTTGTGCTTCTTTTCCTCACTAAAATTATATACCTAAACATATCGTCTTCATAGAACTCAAGGCATGAGGAGTGACCTATGGGATGGGCTCTTCAAGGTGTACAGGATCTTGAAACTCTATTGTTGTTTTTCCAGGTTGTTGGTCCTCCACTGAAACCTTAGGTTTTTCTAACCTCTTAGCTCTTTTTGAGTAAGTTTTCTATGCAAAAGGGAAATGGTGCTTACTTCCACCTAATATTTGAGAAGACCACACATTTGTTTGGTGATTGGATGATGTAGCTTTTACAGGATAATCTGGAGTCTTTAAGCATGCTGCTCATTTAAGCTTCTTTGTAGTGGCAGATTGATCGACATTAGATGGAGATTTTTTTATCAGGATTGCCAATATTTCCATGTGATTGAGAAGCAGGTGAATGATTTTCCTTCTCAAACCCCGACTAGATCAAGAACTGATCCCAAGTTTTCTACAACTTCCCTAGTTTTTCCTTAAAAAGAACTTTAATCAACCCTAGATGGAAAATTCTATGAGGAGTGTCTTGGGGTTGGATTGAACCCTCATAGCCATATTGTTGATATCCCTTAAGAAATAATAAGGTAAATTCATCCTCTTAATCCCTTCTAGATGAAGAAGAAATCAAATATGGAATAGGAATACAATATAATAGTGCCCCTCACATGTAATGAATCTCTTAAGCATGAGAAAGGCTTCCATCCACTCATCAGAAATCAAATCCCTAGGGATTCCCTTGACCCAATTAGGGTCTCTGTGTTCATCCTTTAAAAACTAATTGACGTCTCCTCCTGTAATCAATTTATTTTTAAACCACCTTTCAACATCAGTGGGGAGGTTGCAAGAAACAACTATAGATTCTTCAGTAACCTGCATAACCAGGTTTGCGATTCGATCCCATTGTCCATTGAAACTCCCAGAAAACTCCCTGACTATAGCGTAAGGGTGACCATCCATCTTGGTACAAAAAAGGTACCTCCCAACCAAATCAAAAATTATTTGACAATATTCATAAGCCTCCATGTCTTCAGGCCCTCTAGGCTCTTTCCGATTCACATGTCCACCTTTACGCATCTACACAGTCATGACCCAAAAACTAGATTCTTGGCTACAAATAAGAGATATGTCTGTTGTGTAACGAGAATAAAGGAGATTTGCTAGATTTGTAGGAGATAATTCAATTAAACTAACTATTGTAGGTAACGAACAATGCACCAATTTTTAAAAAAACATTTAATAAGACAATTGATCTGTGTAACCTTCTAAATGAACGACGTGTACAAATGAAGATACACCCCATTTTGCATGATATGATTGACGACGAGTARTTTTCTAGATGATTTATCATACTCATGAGCTTGCAATACAATACACATATTCAACGATTCACCAAAGTTTCTAAAATGATCATGACTAGGGACATGTGGAAGTTCATGTAGCGCCCAACCAGATTTTTCTTTTTCTCACTTGASTGGATTAGACTTTGAATATGCAACTCATGAAGTTAAATAAGAATGATGCATAAGTGTTGACATGAATAATGTCTCAAATGAGAATATTTGAAACCATTTGATGTCATCAAGTAATCATTTAAACATGTGTATAATTACCTATGTCCCCTTCTCACAACATTAAGTCCATCTCATTCATTCACTCTAGAATTATTTAAAACCCATTAAGGTGATCTATTAAACCTTTAACAACAAAATGCTAAATATTTTATAACTTATACAAAATTTGAAATGACAAGTAGGAATGAATGAGGGGAAAAACAAAGTAGAACATAGTAGGTGTTAACAGATATGACAACATTTTCTTGGAGTGTGGATTCAACGATTATAGCTAGAATATTTAAAAATGTAATGGATGAATTCACAACAAATTCTGGAAGACTCATAAATGAAGCTAAAACTCAAATATATGCATCGAACACTAGTGTCAGAATAATGAATTTCATCACCATAATCCTCCAATTTTCATTTGTTGATAAATGCAAAACCTTTAAATAATTAGGAATCAATATTTTCCTCAATTATTTGTTAGCCTCTTCATGGATCCATATTCTTGAGAAGATCAAACCAAGTTTCAATAGCAGGGAACCCAGTGGCTAATCCCGACCGGAAGATTGTTTCTTCTAAAATCTGTCTTATTAACCTTACCTATTTTCCAATTCTCCTCCCTTCTCACCCCCACCAAGGTCAAATTATTTATTACTAAGGAAAGTAGATGTTTCCTTTGGTAAAGGGGAAGATAAAAAATATATATATCATTTGGTTAATTGGCATATCGTAAGGGCCCCGAAAGATCGTTGTGTATTGGGGATCAAAGATCTCGCCATATCCAACCTAGACCTGGGGGAAAAAATCCTTTGAAGGTTGGTCACTAGGAAATAAAAGTGGTGGAAAAGGGTCATTCACCTAAAATATTTTTTCGGAGAAATGATTCGTTTTTTAGGCTCCCCCCCCCCCAATATTTTAGGGGATCTTAAATATGTAATTTATTTAAAGAATCCCTCTCTTTATTCAAAAATCATTTATATTGGATCCCAGGGAATGGTAAAACCATCTCCCTCCTCTCTGAGAACATCATGGGATTCCCTCCTTTAATTCAAGAAAAATAACTTCTTCCTCTTTGTTTTTGGCTTCATGACCAAGGAAAGTGCTCCATATTTGATATTTCCATTTTGGAAATTCCCATGGGAAAATGGTCTAGTTGAGATCTTGGTAACCCCTCGTCCCACCTCCTAGATCATGTCCAAGAACCCACTTTTCATATTCAAGGCTATGACCCTACACATAAAATGCATAAATATTATAGGAAACGAGTCTCTCAGGGATATTAAGTCAGAAAATGTTATGAGTTTACTCTATCCCAATCAGTTCTCCCTCCTCCCTCTTCCCAATCAAATTATATTTTTCATCTATATGGTCTCCCAAAAGTAAATATATTTAGTTGGACCCTCGCACATGGAAATATCTTAACTGGGGAGAATCTTTCCAAAAGGGGATTCTTAGGCCCTTTTAGGTCCACTTTTTGTAATTATGTTCACCAAACTTCAAGGCATATTTTTTTGGAATGTCCCTTCTCTTGGTCAGTGTGGTAGGTGGCTCTCCTCAGTATATTTTAGATAGTCCTCTCTCCATCGTACTTATATAATCTCCTTAGAAAATGTTCTTTCTCTAATGATGAGTCCTTCTCACAGAAGCCCCTATTTAAGAGGTTATGGACTTCTCTCCCTAAATTCATCTGCTTGAAGATCTGGCTAGCCTACAATAGAGTGATATTCTTGGAAGAAAAGACTCTCCCTTATTTAGTATCATGTAGGGCCATTATCCTCCTTCATAATTCCTCAACTCCAAGTCAAGAATTTCAATTCCCCAACAACCTTTGGATAAACAAGAGGTTGAGTGGTTTCAACAATTCTCTCTCCAACCCTCTCACGCAGTCTTGTTTCAATCAAGGCCATTGTGGCAGCTTCAGTTGTCCACATTTGAACTATTGGTCTGGAGGAGGCCTCAACATAGACATGTCCTCAAATTTGATGGCGCTTTGAAAGGGAACCCCAAGGTGGATGGAGAAGGTGGGGTACTTCAAGACCCTAGAGGAAACACATAGTTAACCTATGCATGGAGTATTGGGCATGCCTCTAATAATCATGGTGAAGATTATTCACTTTAACAAGGTTTATCAATAGCCAATACTCAAGGAATCCATACTCTCACTTTTATAGGAGACTCTAAACTAATGATCATACATACAAGGCATCAAACACTTCCTAATAACTCTCAACTCTTTGTGGTAGGTGACACTCCTTGGTTTGTTTCAAAGAGTCTGATGGCTCTCATCCTTATCTAATCTCCTCAATAGATGGTATTTCTCATATAATGGCTCCTTCTCATAGAATCCCCTATTTAATAGGTTGTGGATTGTTCTTCCTAAATTCATCTGCTGGAAGATATAGCTGGCCTGCAATAAAGTGATATTATTGGAAACAAAGGATCTCCCTTCTTCAATAGTAGGCATGGCCATTAGCCTCCTTTTGACAAAGTCCTTCAACTACAAGTCAAGACTCTCACTTCCCTAGCATCATTTGGATAATTGGGAGGTTGAGTGTTTTTATCAATTCTCTCTCCATTCGTCACACGCAATATCATTCCAATCAAGAATATTATTCTATCTGTAGTTGTCCCCCGATAAAATATTGGTCTGGAGGAGGGCTTAACACATACATACCCTAAAATTTTATGGTTGTTCAAAAGGGAACCCCAGGGTGGCAAGAGTGGGCAGGGTACTTCACGACCCTAAAGGAAACACCGAGTTAACCTATGCATGTAGTATTTTGTAGGCCTCTAATAATCAAGTTGAATCTTATGAGCTTTTACAAGGTTTATCATAAGCTAATACTTGGGGCATTCATACTCTCATTGTTATAGGAGACTCAAAACTAATAATCGTAGATGAAAGGCATGAGACACTTCCTGACAAATCTCATCTCAAATCCATATTTCTTACAATTCAATAGAAAATACATGTCTTCAGCAAGATTGACTTATTCCACGTCTTCGGGTCTAACAACATGGAAGTGGAACAATTTTTGAGCCAGACTACAAGGAATCCAATTGGTGCCATTTTGACTAATGGGACCCTCTCCCTCTCTCATATCCCATTAATCTCTTCATTGATCATTTTGGAAAGAAAAAAGGGGGACCTTCCATCATAGGGACCCCCAAATGGTATTAAGAATGTGGATAATCGACACCCTTGAATTTCCAATTTGGAATAACATTATCTCTAACCTAGACATGAGGACACTGCATGCTTGGAATGCAGAACCAAGTGAAACCCATATTTCACCTCTTATCTTTCTTATCTACCATTGTACTTTTCCATCTTATCTCTCTCCTCCTCCATTACTCCCAGGATCATGTGGGAAGGATAGTCACCTTATGGATGTGATTTCTTGTACTAGTAATCATGGGTTTTAATGGATATTGGGAGCAAAATCTTGGCCAGCTGCACCAACTTCCACTTATGTGAAATCTCACTTAAGGTTAAGCTCCATGGCCCATTATGGTAGTTCTTTCTTGGAGGTTTCTACCTATGGTTTCTTCTCAGTCACCTTCCTCTAGTTCACTCTTTCCTCTTCACATCCACCTGCTTCCATGGAGAGGGGATCCCTTGGTCATTTCTTCAATCGATTGGATATGATATAGAAAAAACTCAGCAACCTGCACACTATTGTTCATTCATTGCATATTCCATTTAGCGGTCTATCATCCCAGATGCTTATGGTTTTAGAATTTTTTGTGCAACTGAGGAAGTGTATCAACAACTCCAAGATGAATGTGAGGCTCTTTGGTCTCAATTGGAAGAATTCTCCCTCCTTCCTCCCCATGGCTCACCTCCTCGAAATGAACATGGAATTTTGGAATCAACATATTGTCCAGCTCAACAATCCCCTCAATGAGACCTGAATGTCCCTTTTCAAGGTCCTAGTCAAGGGTTTTGAATTAGGAATGGTCTTCTTTCTTCACTTCTAGCATATGAACTATTTTTACATCTGTATATTTGGGATTTACTATAGGAATTAGGAATTTTGGCCAACGTGTAGTTCTGAACTCTTTAGTGTGCAACAATATGGTTTTATTGGTCTTAGGACGACCAAATCCTTCGCTTGTCTTCTAATTTTGAAACAATGTAACTAATGTAATACTCTAACGCTTTAATATTTAATACAAAATCTTCCCGTTACTATTAAGAAAATAAAGTAAACAATTATCTAAACTAAAATTAAAAAATTATTTTTTAATAAATAAAAATAAAATATTTTGTATATCAATTAATACCCAACAATCAAAATATTATAATACCTTAATTTATATGCCGCATATTTTTTTAATAAGTTTGATGAACCACACTATCTTGTAAGGAAGCGTCTCTTTCAAACATAACTTTCAAAACCATTAATTATACGTTATTTGATAAGTCCAAAAATATTATATGTATGCCTAATAAATTACTTTAGAAATTAATTTAAAAAATAATAA
>ML778791.1:94798-113577 GCA_009831015.1 Picea engelmannii
AGTGTAATGGGATGGATGAGCGGGAGAAATATGGAAAGTGGTAAGTATGGTAGGAGTGAACAATGGCTTCTCATGAATCCCCCTAGTGGAAACTCAAAACCTATGGGCATAGGATTACTAGGGAATCCTGTCATTCCCCCCAAATATGTTCAAGTGGATAGGAATAAGATCCAAGCACCCGTTAGAAGAAAAAAGAATCAAATGCACATATTCAAAGGTTTTGAGGATCAAAGTGACACATACCATGATACCCAGACTCATTACCTCATGGAGCAAGATCCATTTGTTCTATAGGACCAGACCAAGGTGATGGATGTTGTTGTTGCTGAGAAAGTGGAGGCACTGAAGAATGAAAATATGGGCCCTCCAGGGCCATGCTCAAGTCGATATGGCTCTCGGTACTCCATGTCTAGGACCTGTGGGCCTCGAGACATAATCTCCTTAGTTATCCCTAAACTGGGGGATAACATATGGCTCGAACTAAAGGACATGTGCTCACCGTAGAGTGCATGAGAACCTCAGTATCTCTGGCATAACCTGTAACCAACTGGATCTCAACATAAAGTTGTTAGCAATCATTTTTGGGTGGTGATATCACCCCGGCTCATATATATCAAAAAAATGAAAGAAAGCATATATACAAGTGTGAAAACAAACTATTCTAGCATGAAATACAAATGGTATGTACAATGAATGCAAATTCCTACTTACATGTACTTACCTGTTGGCTGAATTCTAGGTGTAGTCAAATGACCAGTGAAACCATCCTAGCAATGTCTCACAATACCTGCCTCTTTGCTTCATCATAAACCAAAACAGTGATAAGTTAAGCACAAAAATAACATGGGTTAGAGAGTGTATCATATCATCGAAAACCATAAAGTCTAACTCATGGAGGCGAGTGGGAGGGATAAAATCATGCCAAGTCATTCTCTGAGGAAAGTGCTCAATCCACTTCAGGAAGGGATCGTGAAAATTGAAAGGTTCAAAAAACTAACTCAAAAGGTATGAAAGATGGCTACCTAGGACATCCTCATAATATGAAACCTGGGAAAGGATTGACAAGGATCTAGAATATGACCGAAAATTTTTCAAGGGAAGGTTAAAAGGTTTAGATGGAAGACCTTTTCTTGGAGTATTCAACCTACCCTTGAACTCTAGGGTTTTCCCCATAGGAAACTCAATACACAATACATATTTCCCAACTACACCTTTAATGACACAGCAAGGTAAAGTAATTGGAGGTGGCTGGAGAAAGTTGTCACAAGAATACTTCCTTAGGAAAATGATGGCCTTACTCCTATCAAGACCTGTATCCAAGTGCTTAGAGGAGTACTCATCAAAATCCTCAAGGTATGACTGAAAACTATCAGGAAAATATGGGACTAGGTCAGCCTTGGGTGTTTGGAAAGTATCGGTAATCATATCATCTCCTTGTTGCCACTGGTCAAAATCAAGAGCAACATGTTGTGATAACTGCAAAGGAAACACTTGGAAATTATTCTCAATATCATAAATGGGGTCCATATCATAACCAACTACATCCCACTTACATCTCCCCACATGTATGAACTCATAAATATTATCAACCATGTTATTATCTATATCATAACATGCAATATTTGAAGCATTCAAGGGCTAATCTATCTCCTCCTCATTTTCCAAATCATAAAGTAAAGAATCATCAAAATCTTGGAGAGGAGGGTAACTTATTGTTTTTGTTTCTTCTTGTTCAGGAACTTTGAAGACTCGGGTGTCTTCAACATGCATCATTTTTTCATCCTCATGAGTTGCCCCTTCATCTTTGACTGTATAACAAGGAAGATCTACTTCGTTTGAGGATTCCATTTCTTCTTCCTTCCTTGAATAATACAAAAAGGTGTTTTCAAGATCTTGAAAAGGAAAGTGACTAACCTTATTCTCTTCTTTTTGTGAAGGGGGAAAAGGCTCATGGATGGATTCATCATAGAGAGGAGGGCATGTTGATACTTCATCATCTTGTTTGGGTTATGGCTCCTCAACTGTGTTTTCAACAATCCTTTGCTCTTCCCTGTAGGGTTGGAAATCCTCACCAAGATCTTTCCCCTTAGCATTTTGTTGGTCAATAACTTGTTCCCCTTCTTCTTGGAAATCAGTAGTAAAATTTCCAAGGGAAACTAATCATTCCAAGCTAAGAGTGTCTGAGGTATCCTTGGGGTCATTTATTTTGGTCCCTAGAGATAAGATATGTTTTCCCTTGGACAAAGAAATGTTTTCCTCGATTTGCATGGCCATGTCATAAGATTCATGGAGTGTTTTTGGCCCCTTTTTATTTAGAACAAACCCTAAGTGCACCAAGAGTCATTGGTATAGAGACACACGAGGTACTTTTCTTCAGGAGTATAGGTTGCAGGAATTTGATATAGTAATCTTTGAAACCTACCCTCGAAATCCATGACAGTCTCGTTCTCAGTTTGTCTTATATATTCGAGTCTTTTTAGTAACATTTGGACATATTTCAATTTCATACCCTAGTTTCGGAGGAAGGTCACTTCTAACTAGTCCATAGATGTGATTCTAGAAACTAGGAGGTTATCATACCATTTTCTAGCATTTCCATGAAGAGTGGAAGATAAACGTTTCATCACCAAATCCTCATCATCATCACTGATAGGATGGAGTTGGAAGAAGGACCAAAAATCAACCATATGATAGTCATCTCTTTCCCCATCACTACCAGTGAATCTAGGGAGCCATTTTTCATACTTCGAGGGAATTTGTTTAGGGTATCCTAGGATTTTACTCATGTCTAGGGGTTTGAAATTTCTCAGTTCCCACTGAGAAGTCGTGGTTGGCTTTGTCATTAGTGGAGTTGCCAGATAATTTTATTGAAATTATCAAAGAAATAAGGGAATGATCCTTAGTGGAGTCACTAGGTAAGCTTGTAAGATAAAGATTCTTTGAGGAAAGACTTACCGAAAAAGTGTCATCCTTGAGGAGAATTGACTCAGTGTTCCCCAACAATGACGCCAAAATGTTATCAAACAATTTGTACTTGGATATAAAGGAAAGTTAAATGAAGACAAAATGACGTAACGAGAGACTATCCTATCACTATCACCTCAATAGGATATTTCTTTCTATTTAGGGTGGTAGGCCCAAGGGAGACGTCCCCAGTGACCTGGGGTTTTGAGAAGGCAAAGGGTAAATTCCAAGGAAAAATTTTCCCTCTCACAAGTCACCACAGATCTGAAAGTCTGGCTAAACAACCAATAAAGATAATAATAACCATAAATGTACCTTCCCGGAACAAAGCAACAAGAAACTGTATTTGCAAGGTCACTTGCTGGTTAGCACTTCATATAATCAAGGACTTTCTCAAATAAAGAAATTGACTAATATATTGACAAAGTAAGCAAAACGTATAGTAACAATTATCACAATACAATACTTCACAATAAATGTTTTAAAGAAGCTTCACAATGAGAAAAATGATTAATCATCAATGTCACAATACAACTTTCATTAGAAGAAAATAATACCACGCATTAGTCAATCTCTCAATTGCTTAAAGAAGTTAAAATGTTGCAAAGTATAACTATAATTCTAATGGATAGTAGCGGGAATGAGGTTAGTAGGTTAATCTAAACTAGGGTTAGAAAGGTGTTAGGAACTGCTTAAATATTTGGGTGTTTGTATATTGAGATCAAAACACTCAAGCAAGAGGTCTTAGACTAGTGCATTGATAGGGAAAATGGAGTCAACAAGTAGAAGCAAGAGTTGAAGGAACAAGATGATAATAGCAAGGCCAAAGACAAGAGGGATTTTATGGTGAGGTGTTGGTAAGCCAAGGCTTCAACCAACAAACCCTAGGGGAAAACGACTTACTAAGGTGTAGGCAACCCTAGGCCTTAGCACATTTTCCTCCTTCTTTAGCTCAATGAAAAAGTAAAAGCAGATAGGATAAAGAACAAGAGATAGGGTATTGCAATGGCAAGTCCTTAGCAATGTCTCCAACAAAAAAAGCAACCCCTTGGCATAATCTGGTAGGGAATTAAAATAAGGATACCAACATGTGCTTATTTCCTAGGGTTTATTCCAACAAATTTCATTAACAAAATGCAAGTAAAAAACTATAACCATTCAAGTAATGGAAGGATTGCAGAAATTCACTTACATTTACTATGTATTAATCAATCCAAACCCTATTTATAAACCTTCCACCGAGAAAATTGCCAAAAATAACCAAAATAAGCCTCCTTCAATAAGTGTGCACTAGTAATTTCAGCCAAAAAACCTAGAAGGGTGCAAATTTCAGAGCTCACACAAGTGTGAGTGAAAGATGATGTGAAAATGAGAGATTAAACCCTCAATTTATACCATACCAATGACCTTAATTAAATTTTAGGTCACAAAAGGCCGACAAGGCCAAATTTACACAAAAATATTTTTTTACATTAAATGTCATGACAAAACCCTAAATCGAGCATAAATGAAGACGTCATGCCCTTTTAGGGTGACGTTATCCCATTTTAGGGCAACGTTGGCTTCCTGGGGAAAAATGTTAGGCCTTCTTGGGCCTTAGGAACATGCCATATGTGCCACACGTGCCACAACTGCCTCCCAAAAACCTCCACAAGTACTAGATGACATCATGAATATCATGGGTGATGTCATGGGCCTTCCAAGGCCAACTTTCTGGTGGAAAGGGAAAAAACTCGTTGGGTATGGGTCTACCAAGATGCCTCTGGTGGAACGTCCTCCCTTTCTCCTATGAAATCCTTTGATCTATCTCTACCCCCAGCTGGGGGTCTCAGCATCCATCTCGTGGGCTTTCATCCCCATGGAGGTCCAAACTGATCATCTCCCCATGTGTACCTGTCCATCTGGGTACCTGCCATTGGGTATGGTCCTGAAACACAAAAACATATGCCCTCCATGGGTTCACAAGTCACAAGGATCATAGAAATGTCAATCACATATAATCATCAAGTTTATTAAACATGTTTATAAAGCCCATTTCACCTGGAAAAGTGCTCAAAGACATTATACTAATCTACAAGTCAAGTTTGGAGGAAACGCTAGGACGACCTATTGGGATAATGCTCACTGGATGTGGGTGTTTCTGGGATAAATCATATCCAAGCCATGCGAGTGGATGAGGTGGTAAGGGATGTCTGGGGAAGGGTGCAATGATAGAAGGGAAATGCATGGATTACTTGTGGGTGCCTTTGTAGAAGGTGATTTTCACTTGTCATGGAAGCAAATGTTTCCAAGCCCATTCATGCCTTTTATCCTTATTCTTATTTCTTTTTTATTTCAAGAAGCTAGTCAGGGGACATTTCCCTGACATGCTGACTAGTGGTGGCAATGTTACCCATAAGCATTTCACAGAAATGAGAAGCATGTCTCATGATGAGACCCCCTTTCTCTTGGCTATGCCACAAAGAGACACTACCATGGCATGGTGACTAGATGTCTGTAGTGTCATACCACTACACTCTCCTGGACCTAATAGGATGTCTTGTGATGAGACCCCCTATCCTCTAACTAGGTCTTGTTTTATTATTTTTTATGGGTCCCTCTATTTCTTGATGAGAGTCCTTTTATTGATTTATAGAGGATCCCTAGGCGAAGCATCTCGAGGTTTCATTATTGGCTTTTATCTTTTGCCAGCTAATTTTACCCCATGGGTCTTTAACCCCTTCTTCCCACAAGGTAAGGTACAACCCTTAAATATTTTTCCAACCCCAATGGCCAGACTAATGTAATGGGATGGATGAGCGGGAGAAAGATGGAAATCGGTAAGTATGGTAGGAGAGGATGATGGATTCTCATGAATCCCCTCAGTGGCAACTTAAAACCTATGGTCACAAGCTTACTAGTGCATCCTGTCTTTTCCCCAGATATGGTCAAGTGCATAAGCATAAGATCCAAGCATCGATTAGAAACAAAAAAAATCAAATGCACATATTCAAAGGTTTTGAGGATTAGAGTGACACATACCATGATACTCAGACTCATTACCTCATGGAGAAAGATCCATTTTTTCTACAGGACCAGGACGAGGAGATGGATGTTGCTACTGCTGAAAAAGTGGAGGCACTAAAGAATGAAAATATGGGCCCTCCAGGTCCATGCTCAAGTTGATCTGGCTCTTTGTACTCCATGTCTAGGACCTATGGGCCTTGAGACATAATCTCCTTAGTTGTCCTTAAAATGGTGGATAATAGACCCAAGAAAGACAATGAAGATTAAGGAAGTTCTCTATGTTCTAGGATTAAAAAAGAATATTCTCTCAATTTCATCAATGGATAAGAAAGGATTCATAGTAGAATTTGTTGATGGTCAAGTTCTTATGTGTCCAAGAGGGATGACCTTTGATGATGCAGTAGTGATTGGAGTTGAAGATGGAGGACTCTACAAATTAAAAGGAAAATCACATTATGCAATGATTAATGATACTATGAATCCCAATGAACTATGGCATATATTTGATCACCTACACTACAAGCCCCTTCCAGTTGTGAGAAAGATGGTGATAGGTCTACCAGAAATCCAAGTAGAACCAGATGGTGTGTTCAAAGGTTGTTCACAAGGAAAGAATGTGAAGAAATCATTTCCCAATAGCGATAGTAGAGACAAAGGAGTTTTAGATATCGTGCATTCATATGTGTGTGGATCGATGTAGGAAACTTCACTAAATGGGTATGCATATTATGTATCTATTATTGATGATTACTCACGTAAAACTTGGATTTATTTATTAAAAGAAAAGAATGATTTTTTGGAAATTTCAAAGAGTTCAAGGCATTGGTAGAAAACCCGTTAGAGCGGAAGATAAAGACCTTGTGATCAGAAAATTGAGGTGAATTCACATTAGAAGAATTGAAGAAGTATTGCAAGGAAGTTGGGATGAAGAGGGAGCTTTATACTCCCTATAACCCTCAACAAAATGGACTAGTAGAGAGGAAGAATCAGACGATCATGGAAGCAATAAAGGCCATGATGCATGTTGGCCCTCGGTTATGGAAGGAAGCAAATAACGAGGAAGAAAAGGTAAAAAGAGATCTTTTTGGGAGACACAGTGACTGTCACTCGGTTGAAGTGAGAAAAAGAACAGAAAATATGGAGCGAAGAGCGGAAAAGAAAGTTGTTGGATGAGGAGATCGAGGATGACAGATCAATAAGGAATATGGACCGAGGATGACTCAGGAAGTGGAAAAAGCCAACATTAGATGCCTCAGAGCACCGTGAGATGAAGAAGGAAAGACAGGCTAGCGAAGCTCGGAAAGAATGGGTCAAGTTGACCTAGGGTTGTAGACACCTAGGGTTTTGGTAATTAGGGTTTTTGACACCTAGGTTTCAACCTGAGGTTGTCGGTAAGGGATTATAATGTATAAATAGAGGTTGAGAGGACCTAGGTCGGGTGGGTACTGTGGCTTTTCCTTGTTATTGATTATTGTTCATTGGGAGAATATTGTATTAGGGGTGAGAGGAGTGTTGTGAGAGAGAGACTTCTGGTATCATAAGATCTTCAGCTAGGTGCGAAGATCGAGTCTTGCAGCTGGGTGCATAGGAAGGGGAGAAGGAGAGAGAGAAGAAAAAGGATCTGCTGGCCAAGAGCACAGATCAGAATTGTAAGCTTTATATTAATATATCATAATCATAGTTCTATGGACGTAGCCCTAGAGAGAGGGTGAACCATGTACATCTGTTGTTGTGTGTGTGATTGATGCTTTGAGCTCTATTGTTGTTATATTGTTATCTGCATCATTGTATTAGATCAGATCTATAGCTGTGAAGGATAGATCTAGCTAGTTGAATGGTAAATGCATGTTATGTTTTTGTTGTAATAAGAACCACTTGATATTCCCCTGGTTGCAGACATCTGAGTCCTGCAACCACCCCTGCCTCTACCTCGGGTGAGACTTCATCTGCTTCGTAGGTGTTGCCGAAAGGGCCGATAGTTAGGGTTTTGTTGGTGTGCTCTTGAGTGTTGAACCCTAGGTCTATCCCTGTGCCAAAAAATGGTTCTGATTCCGGGACTGAAACTGTGATTGCTAGGAACTAAAGAAGAAAAATCTTGGTGCGAACTAAGCTCTGTGCGTAGATCTGTTTCCCTAGTGCGCAGTATCCTACTTGACCTACAAAGATTTTTGCCAAGAAAAAGATGTCATATCTAAAGGGAAAAGGTCAGATTTGCAGAAAAAGAGGTCAGATCTAAAGGGAAAATGTCAGATCTGAAGAAAAGAGGTCAGATCTGCAGGAAAAGAAGTTATATCTGTGAAGAAAAATGTCAGATCTGTAGAAAAGAGGTAAGATATGTTCCCTAATAATGGTAAGAATAGTTAAAAGATTTTAGATTTGGAAGCTTTGTGCTCTGTAGAAGTAAGATAAGTGAAATGTTTTGTTTCTAAAGCATGGATCTAGGTATGTTTGATAGATTTTGTCATATAGATAAAAGAAATTTTGATATGAATAAATCTGATAAGTATAGTGATAGATATGTTATACCTATGCATCGAAAGAATGTTTGGACTAACAAGTGGATGCAGGATCCTAGAAAGAGTTTTTTGCAGGCTAGCCACCATGATACTAGTGCAAAATATAGAAGGAGTTGGGGAACATCTAAACAAAAGAGAGGATTAACCCTCTATTATAGTTGTAGAAGACTGGGACATCTTGCTAAGGAATGCCCTAGGAGAAGACCTAGTTGCCTCTGTTGCAAGGTTATGGACCATGAAGTCTTGGATTTCCCTAGAATGATTTCTAGGCTTGAGAAGATGAATATGGAGCAAGAAAATATTTAAGGAGCTCAAGAGACCAAGATTATAGTAGAAACCCAGAAAGAATTAGACAGGATATTGTTACAGATGAAAGATACCTTGAATGACCACTAAGATGTTAGGCTATCAGAGATCTTCAAAGAAAAGGAGAAAATCAAAGAAAGAATAGGGGACTTTGACATTGACTGTACTCTTGATGAAGAAACACAAGTGAAAATTATGACAGAAATAACTTGGGAAGCTATAGGAAAGCCTGCCATGATCCCTTCCCTAGGAGGAACAAGTTTCTTCAGAGGAAAGCTAGTAAACCTATGTGGAAGGCTCGCCTGGATACCTATGACTGTCAATGGAACTTCGACAAAGGAAGAGTTTGAGATCATTAAATTTGTTGAAGACAACTCCCTATTTACCATGCTCATAGGAAAACCTTGGATTGATAGAGAACAAGCCAGACGAAAAGAAGAAGAAAAATTTTTGGAACAGAAGAAGCAAGAGTTAAAAGACATTATGACCAGAAGGATCGTGCACTCGATTAAAGAACAGAAGAGAATATCACAGATATTCAATATTAGAAACTCCGATGTCGAAGCTAAGAGAACAATTGAGGATCCATAAAAGATCGAGCTACCTATTTTTGATATAGAAGAAGTATTATCAAGGAACCCTAGGAAATATTTTCCATAGTGGGAAGTAAATAAGACCACAGAAGATAAACAACGGAAAGGTAAAAGCATTACTGAGATGAGGCTCACTGGGAATAAGGATAGGAAGTTAAGAAAGAAAAGGGCTAGTATTATAAGGTTACAAGAGGTTATAGAGGACACTTCGCAGCCAGAAGAATTGCAGAATTGGAGCTTTGCCAAGATATCAGAACAATGACATAGAGTACTTCACCATGACGAAGCAATACAGCCATTGGAACCGATATACCCATTCGACCACTGCTTCGAATGGATCGAAAAGTAGTTATGGGTTACCGCTAGACCGTTGGATCTCACCTTAACAGATAGATAAAAGGTCATGGAAGATTCATATCCATTGCAAGCAGTCTGTTGCAGAGTTACTTACTTATTCCATCGCGCCATGACCGGAAGACACTTTTTCCAATTGAGAACTTGAGCTTACAAAATACCCTCGTTATGAAATAGTGATTAATCCAGTTTTATTCTCTATTTGATTACGGTACCGACAATCCATTGACAGCCTAAGACAGTGATCCTGAGCTTACATATTCGATGAGCTTAGCGTAGCAGAAGAATCAATGAGAGAAGTACTTGTGAGCTTAAGGACAAAAAGAGTCATGTTGGAAAGAGGGATGTCCACTGGAGTCCAAGCCTCATCATCGAGAGGTGTGGTAGCCTCCCCATCAACTTCTCGAGCTGGAACATCTCAGGTCGGCGCATAGTTGAGAACTAAGCATAGGGACGACGCAACCAACATAAAGTTAGTGCCAACCATCCTACTAGCTTACATTCCCCCTCTAAGTGGTGAGATTAATAGGGACAGTGTCCCTAGAGACTTTTAATACACCCTAGTGCTTGCATATCTACCGAAAGGAGTTTGCACTTACCGCATAGATCAAGACAAGGTTACAACGTTGAAGTTTTGCGACTTCAACCTGGGAGACCGTAAATCCTACAACATGATCACACCATATAAGTACTTAACGAGGACCAAGGGCCGAAACTCGAAGATCGTCCCTCAACAAAGAGTCGTGGACTTAGAGCTTCAGATCATCCCAAGTACCCCGCAAGAAAAGCATGACCAGTGAGAAATAATTGCCCGGGGTACAGTAGAAAGGATTAAAGAACTCACTGAATAATGAAAACAACTAAGTACCAGAAGTGCACAGATACATGAGAACCTGACCGAGTACCCAAAATTACATAAACTGGAGTCGCATCTCCAAGAGGCGAAGCAGCATACAGATAGACTTCAGATGCAGTTGAAGGCCCTATAAACTATAGAGAAAATGAAGCAATCCCATGAGCAATGTGTCGCACAACAATAGATCCACATGATCCAGAACAAGGTCATGGAAGTGATGCAACAACTTCAACCTTTGCAGGATAAGGCATGTCAACTATTTTTAGATATTGAGAACCAAGGGACAGAGCTACACCAGGTCGTGATTATAGCAGAGCAGCACCTAAAAGGACCAGTCAATAACACACTCATGCAGGAGTTTTCCGAGCAGGAGGAAATCGCAAAGCAGCAGGTCGAAGCAGCTCGAGCCAAGCTCGAGGTGTTCGAAGTGGAACTGGTCAAACCTGAGTGACTCGGGACGAGTCACAGGTGAGTGTTGGGGGCCTGTTGGCCCTTGACCAAGTTTTGAGGAATACTTGGTCATATTTGACCATTTTCGGTACTCTGACATCCAGTCAGAGAAGGAGCTCATGGAGAAGAGGAGATCACGAGATCTATGCCCCTTTTTAGGGATTTTTGGGGATTTTTGGGAATATTGTAATGGGAAAGGGAAATTGGCCCTTATTTAGGCCTTTTGTATGTATAAATAGAAGGGTAGGAGATGCGTATAAAAAGGGGGGTGTGTAATGTAAAGTGAATGGCTTAGTGCATAAAGTAGATCTATGTGATCAGACATCTGTGTGACTATAAGAGTTATGTGCCTACTGTAAGTATTGTAAGTGCTAAGTGCATGGGTTAGGGGAGAAATTAGTGGTTGGATATACCCGGGGAAAGAGGATCTAGCGAGCTGCGCAGATCTCTTGTCCTAGGCGGGGTAGGATCTTGAAGACTTTGTGTTGTAACTTGGTTTACAAAAGATAATAACAGAAGAAGACTTTGTGGACATAGCCGCAGGGTGGGGGTGAACCACGGTAAGTCTGTGTAGTGTGTTGATGTGTTTGTCTCTCTCTTTCTAAGTGCTATGATATGTTTAGATAGATCTATTGATGCTTTGTGCTTATGATATATGAATGCATGCTAGATATGATACATAAAATGCTAAGTTCTTAATCTATTAAGTATAACATGTTTATCATTGCTAAGTGCTAGATATGAGTAATTACTGCGGTGCTCTGTGATTTTTGCGAAGTGTATTAATGAATGTATGTTAAGGAATAACTGATGCTAAGTGCGATGTAATCAATATAATCATAGATCTATGTGCCAGAAAAGGTTGCAGACATCTGATTCCTGCAACCACCCCTGCCTAACTCTGGGCTTATAGAACCACTTGCAAGAAATTAACAATGCAGACCCCTTTCAAGTTGGTTTATGGTCTTGAAGCTATTGTCCCAATGGAGTACTTGGTACCAAGCTTAAGAATTGTTGCATTTATAGACATGGATGATACTGGTGTTATTCATGACAAACTAGCATAGTTGGTTGAACTAGAAGAAGACAGATTCATTGCAGGCTTCCATCAACAAATTCAGAAGGAACGAGAAAATGCCTATCATGACTGACACATCAAGAAGAAGATATTCGGGCAAGGTGATTTAGTACTGGTATATGAAAGTAAGTTTATCAAACACCCTAGAAAGTTTAGAATGCATTGGCTAGGACCATATGAGATTGCCTATGTTACAGAAGGAAGAGTTGCGCAGCTGAAGACATTGAAAGGAGATTGAAAGGAAGGCTTGGTGAATGGGAGTCTGCTGAAGTTGTACTATGACAACCAACTACCTTGCAGTTCTCACTAGAATAATGAAGACAAGGGTCCAGGTACCAGGTGCATTTGAAATTGGGTACCAAACACAGGAAAGACAGTCCGCACAAGGATGGCAAGGAAGCATACAACAGATATCAAGGGCTGCACTGCACAGTCAAAATTCGAAGTAAAACAAGAGGATCAGATCTCAAGTGCCTCGAGACGAGTCACAAGTGAGTGTTGGGGGCCTATTGGCCCTTGGTTATGGAAGGAAGCGAAGAATAAGGAAGAAAAGGTAAAAAGTGAGCTTCGCGGGAGACACAGTGAATGTCACTGGGTCGAAGTGAGAAAAAGAACATAAAAGAGAGAGCGAAGTGTTGAAAAGAAAGCTGTTGGATGAGGAGATCGAGGATGACAGATCATAAAGGAAGATGGACCGAGGATGACTCAGGAAGTGGAAAAATCTAGCATTAGATGAACTTGTTGCAGGTATATAGATTTGGGTCATAGTGCTCAATGGTGGACCTTATCAAATGTTTGGACAAGGTAGGCCTATTTATTATCTCGCTTGAATATTGGTTTATATAGCATGTTGTTGGGATAGAGTTGATTTCTGCAGTCATTTCCTTCTATTGTGGTTTACCCTAGCCATAGAGATATTTTCCTTGTAACACTGGGGACATGTTTTAGCTATTGAGAGCTACCCACATAAATTGAATGCATGGGGTGAAGTCATGTTGCACTATGGATATCCGAGGATGTCTAGATTCATATGTTCAATAGTCAATGCATTTGAGCTCGTGTGGTATTAGACTTGGAGTCTGTGTATGGAAGAATACCTTCCTATTTAAGAGGGCGTGTTGATATTTTTGGTGTAACTTCAACAGATATTCTTATATATTTGTATTGGTCATTTGTTTAAAAGGTCATAGTAATTGTTATCCCTTGACCAAGTTTTGGAGATCCTTGGTCATGTTTGACCTCTTTTGGGACATCGACAGGTTTTTCAAAGGTAGAGCACAAGTTGAGGCAAATATCGAGACATCTTGACCCCTTTTTAGGGCAATTTTTGGGATTAGGGTTTATGTAATGAGTATGGTATGTCAGCCCATGGGTTTACCCATGTTTAGGCCCATTTTGTAATGTATAAATATATATCTAGGCGATGTAGGAAGAGGACAGTGTGCTAAGTGTGAATAGTTGTGCATGTTATGTGTTAAGGACTTGCATAGCTAAGTGAAAGTGATTGTAAGAAGCTTATGTATAGACAGTAAGAAGGATTTGTGCTTAGACCTAGCTCAGGGAAGGAGGATCTGGTGAGGTGCGCACAGATCTCCTTTCCTATGTGGAGTGGGTTCTGAGGCTCTGTGCTTGTAGAAGATTGATAGAAGATAATAAAGAAGATGAAGAGTTGGTGGATGTAGCCCCACAGTGGGTTGAACCATGTATATCATGTGTTATGGTTTCTTTGTGCATTTTGGTTATTGTCTTGTGTATGTAATTTAAGCTTAAGTGTAGTAATGAATGTTTAGATGAATCTAGTATGATAGCTTAGTGCTTAAATGATGTGAATGAATCCTAGATATGATCGTTTTCCATATGCTAAGTGCTTAGATGTCTTAGATCTGGTAGAATAATACATGGTTCTATAATTAGGGTTTGTATCTATGATGTGGATAAGGGTTAATTACTGATGAATGTTAATTGCTAAGTTCTTTGTTAAGTGGTATAATCAAAGATCTGTGTCCCATCTAGGTTGCAGACATTTGAATCCTACAACCACCCCTGCATCTACCTTAGGTGAGACTTCATCTGCTTCGTAGGTGTTTCCGAAAGGGATGGTAGTTATGGTTTTGTTGGTGCGTTGTTGAAGCGTTGAACCCTGGGTCTACCCCTGTGCCAACAAATGGTTCCATTGTCGGGACCCGAAACTGTGATTGATGGGAACTAAAGAAAATAAATCTTTGTGCATAGATTTGTGCTTTAGTGCGCAGTATTGACTTGTGAAGGTCTGTTTTGAGAAGAGAAGTTCAATATGAAGAAAAGTGGTAATATATTGAAGCTTTGTGCTCTGAGAAAGGTAAGATAAGTGAAATTTTTTGTTTCGAAACAATAGATCTAGGTATGTTCGATAAATTTTGTCCTAATCTGAAAACTAGGGCACAGTTCGAAGAAAGAAGATTTGATATGAATAGATCTGCTAGAAATAATGAAACTTATGTTATCCCTATGCATAGAAATAATATTTGGAGTAACAAATGGATGCAGGATCCTGGAAAGAATTTTTTGTAGGTTAGTTACTGTGATCCCAGTGCGCAGTACAGGAAAGGTTGGGGATCATTTAAGAGAAAGAGATTAAACCTTTGTTATAGTTGCAGAAGACCGGGACATGTTGCTAAGGAATGCTCTGGTAGAAGACCCAGTTGTCTTTGTTGTAAATATATGGCCCATGAAGTTTTGGATTGTCCTAGAATTATTGCTCAAGTTGAAAAGATGAATATGAAACAAGAAAATGATGAGACAAGACAAGAAACTAAGGATATGATAGAACCCCCGAAAGAATTAGGGACTGTATTACTACAGATGAAAGAAACCTTGAATGATCACAGAGATATCAACTTATCAGAGGTCTTAAAAGAGAAAGAGTACATAAAAAAAAGAATAGGAGACTTCGACATAGATTGTGTCCTAGATGAGGAAACACAGGTGAATATCATGGGAGAAAGAACTTGGGAAATTTTGGGAAATCCTGCTATGGTTCCTTCATTAGGAGGAATAGGATTATTTAGAGGAAAGATGATAACCCTATGTGGCAGACTTACCCAGACATCTATGAGTTCTCATGGCACTTCGACATAAGAATAGTTTGAAATCGTCAAGTTTGTTGAGAATAACGCCCCATTTGTTATCTTGCTAGGAAAAACCTGTATTGAGAAAGATAAAATATGAAGGAAACAAGAGGAGGAGGATCTAGAACAGAAAAAACAAGAACTAAGAGATTTCATGGCTAGGAGAATAACACACTTACTGGAAGAACAAGAGAACTAGTCAAATCTTCTAAAGACCAAAGATATGGATTTCAAAGTTGAGAGGACATAGGAATACTGGAGACACCTATCTGTACAAGAGAGTAGAGCACCTACCCCAGAAAGAGAAGAACTATTACCCTTGAACCCTATGAAATACCCTCCACAGTGCGAATTTATCATGCCAAAAGGAGATAAGAACGATAATGCAAAGAGGAAACTAGTGATTTAGATCACAGAAAAGAAGGCTAGAAAGCTCAACAAGAAGAAAGCTAAGTTAGAAAATTTACAAGAAGCTCCAGAAAGAACTTTGCAGAAGGAAGGTTTCCTGAATTTGAACTTTGTCGAAATATTAGTACAACACAGATTGACACTTTTCCATGACGAAACAATATGACTGTTGGATGAAATATGACCATTCGATCGACGCTCCCAAACGAAAAGAATTTATGGCCCGAAAGTTCACCATTGGACCGCTGGGACAACGCCATAATGGATGGAATTGCATTGAATAAGGCTTTGCATCCCGTAGAAAGAAACTGTTACAACAATATCTATTTATCCCGTCGAGCGTTGCACTGAGAACACTTTTTCCAATTGTGATTATCCGAGCCTGCGGAGAACTAGTTGATTTCACGCAGTGATCATTGAGACCTCGCCATCCATTCTGTTACATTTAGTATTGTTCACTGACCTAAGATATCATATCTTGAGTGTGCATGTCAGATGAAATTAGTGCAACAAAAAAAGTTGTCGAATAGATTCTAATAGACCTCATGGTCGAGAAAGTGATGTCCGTAGGCATCCAAGCCTCATCGACGTGAGGAGTGCAAGCCTCCCTGTCGAGTGCTCATGGATCTTGACCATATCGAGTTGTGACCGAGAAAAGAACCAAGCATCATGATGACTTGGCGAATGCAAAGATAATTCTATCCATCCTACACGACTACATCCCACCCCTGGCCAATGTGGTGAGTCATGATAGTGTCCCAAGGGACTTTGACTACACAGTCATCACTGTGTACCTCCCAAAGGGAATACAAGAAATCAGACCATAGTTGGAGAGGATTCCAACCTTGAAGATCAGTGACTATAACCTAGGAGACCGCAAGAGCTATGACATGCTCACACCTCACAAATATTTGACCAAGACTAAGGGAAAGAAGTTGAAGATCATTCCACAATCGTGGACTATGGGCTTCGTGAGGTCCACTGTCTTGAACGTGATGAAGATATCACATTTTGGAAGGCACCAGAAGGTTAATGCATGCGTTTAGCTCCTATTGTCATTGTTCCATGGCAGGTATCTATGGTTAGACAGATGCATCACCGTCGATCCAGTGTTGATCCATAGGATCACTAGATTAAGCATGTAGGGACCAGACCCACAAGACTTTTATCCAGGGAAGGCTGCAGATCACGCCCTGACATAGAAGATCAAAGACACCTATGATGATGTAGAGAAAGGAACACAAGGCTACAAGGTAGCCTCCATTCAGAATGGCGCAATGCACCTTTCTTTCTAGTTGATTGATGGTAAGATAGTCTAAAAGAACAGACCCATGTAGGTCACAGGGTTTGTTGTTGACCTTGCAGGAAAATGCGTGGAAGGACTACAGATGAACTGGGCCAATTATCTAGACAATCAGTTAGAAATGGATTGTCGTAAAGCTCAGGATCATAGCTATGAGTTCCATTTTAGCTGGCTACTGATCCTCATCACATTCACTTCTTGGGAGATGCCAGAAGGTGTGACCTTCCCTGACATTGATTTGTTTGAGCCATTAGCTGCGAACTACACCACGCTTTGGTATTCGAGCGATATGGGGAAACAATGGCAGTCGAACACAGTATTCCATACCTACTACCATCAGCTGAATAGGGCTATTGAGTCTTTCCCTCGTATGACGTCGAACACCCTGGATAGGTTTAGACCCCTTATGAATTTCCATGCAGATATGCATTTTATTTATATTACTGCGCACGCAGACAAAAGTAAAGAAGAGGTTCAGTCCTACTACAAGCTCACAGAGGAGGACTTGGAAGAAATCACTAAGGAATGGCCCGCAGAGTTCCTTATACCAATCGACCAGGAACCAATGTCCGATCCCAACCTCATTGGAAGTCTGGTGGTTACTCGCAAAGAGGCAGCATTAGGAAGAAAAATAAGGAAGATTTATAGGAAATACACAACACATCAGAAGAGACTGCATGGGATTCACCTAGTGGAGGAGGAGAGGAAGAAGTGGACAAAGAAGATAAAGAAGGGGAAGAAGACAAGAAGAAGCAGGATGAAGTAACACTACCTAGGAACCCCCTTAAAGAGGCAAAGACACCCAAGAAAAGAAAGGTTTCCCCCACGAAACCTACATCATGGAAGAAGTCAAAGTTGTAGACTATGCTCACGGTCGATGACTTCGATTTCATTATTGCAACTGTATCTGATTCCTCAGAAGTTATTTGCAAAGAACCAAAGCCAAACAATAAGCCATGTATGATAGAATTGAGACAGATCCGAGAGGATTACAACAAGCCCTTCACCCCAGCCGTGAAGTTTCCACTGTGCCCTCGCCACCATAAGAGCCAGAATTGGGAGATGATCCTGCCCACCTTCGCAAAATAGCTGCCACTGCCGAAGCTCACCTTCGTTTCATGTAGGAAGAGAAAGAACATGCCACAGTGGCCCTGAAGCAATCACAAGAGGAAATCATAGAGCAACGTCGAGTTGCGCAGCAGGAGAAGGACGACCTCCAAACCAAGTTTGAAGAAAATAAAGAGCAAATCCAGTAGGAGAAAGAACAATTGCTTGCGAAGCAGGTCAGAGTTAAAGAAGCAGTCAATAGAGAACTTATCTCTTTGACAGGCTTGGAGCATATGGAGGAATACCCAGTGGAGATTCAAGTGGAGAATCTTGCGGAAGCCATTCAACAGCTTCAACAGAGGGTCACAAAACTAGAGCTAAAAACAGTGCCAAGCACTTTGGAGGAAGTGCGAGATCAGAGAGAAGCAACTTCCCAGAGCGCAGTTGAAAGGATTAAATCATTATTTGTGTAATGTAAACAACTAAGAATTCGCAGTGCTCATACTTATGATCGTCTTACCGAGGAACCTGAACTAAAGACACTGGAGTCGCATCTCCAGGAAGCAAAGCAACATGCAACAACAGTACAAGCATAGTTGAAAATTATGTCATCAGTTGAGAGGATGAAAAGATCCCAAGAACATCGCACAACTCAGCAACAGGTCCATGCCATACAAAGAAAATTCATGGAAGTGACTTAGAAGCTCCAGCCAATCCAGGATGCAGCTTGCCTACTTTTTGAAGAGAATGAAGGCCGAGGAGCAGAGCTAGAACAAGTAGTCACTTCGGTA
>ML778791.1:120235-138061 GCA_009831015.1 Picea engelmannii
GGGGCATGTTGGCCCTTGACCAAGTTTTGGATATCCTTGGTCATGTTTGACCTCTTTTGGGATTTTGACAAGATGGTCGAAGGCAGAGCGCAAGTTGAAGCAGAGATCGTGGGATCTCGACCCCTTTTTAGGGAAGTTTTTGGGATTAAGGTTTATGTAACTGGTATGGGATGTCGACCCATGGGTTTACCAATGTTTAGGCCCATTTTATAATGTATAAATAGATATCTAGGCACTGTACGAAGAGGATAGTGTGCTAAGTGTGAATAGTTTTGCATGCTATGTGTTAAGGACTTGCAGAGCTAAGTGCAAGTGATTGTAAGAATCTTATGTATAGATAGTAAGAAGGCTTTGTGCTTAGACCTAGATCAGGGAAGGAGGATCTAATGAGGTACGCATAGATCTCCTATCCTACGAGGAGTGGGTTCTGAGGCTTTGTGATTGTAGAAGATTGACAGAAAATAATAAAGAAGACGAAGAGTTGGTGGACGTAGCCCCACATTGGGGTGAACCACGTATATCCTGTGTTATGGTTGCTTTGTGCATTTTGGCTATTGTCTTGTGTATGTAATTTAAGATTAAGTGTAGTAATGAATGTTTAGATGAATCTAGTATGACAACTTAGTGCTTAAATGATGTGAATGAATGCTAGATTGGATCGTTTTCCATATTCTAAGTGCTTATATATGTTAGATTTGGTAGAATATTGCGTGGTTCTATAATTAGAGTTTGGATCTGCGATGTGGATAAGGGTTAATTACTGATGAATTCTAACTTCTAAGTGCTTTGTTAAGTGGTATAATCACAGATCTGTGTCCCAGCTAGGTGGCAGACATTTAAGTCCTGCAACCACCCCTGCCTCTACCTTGGGTGAGACTTCATCTTCTTCGCAGGTGTTGCTGAAAGGGCCGGTAGTTAGGGTTTTGTTGGTGTGTTGTTGAAGTGTTGAACCCTCGGTCTTCCCCTGTGCCAACAATAATTATATTGTATAAGTTAGCTCAACATAAATTATTATTTTATTGGCATTTTACTTGTAATTGTAAAAATCCCCATTGTGGCTAGTCGGACTTGCTTTTATGGGTTAGTTAGGTCAAGAGCCACGTCTCTTCAAGAGACACTGTTGTGTATAAATAGAGGATAGTTTCCTCTCATTTTTACATTCATACACTCACTTATCTTGTGCATATTGGAGCTCATAAGGAGGTCTAGTGCACAAGTCTTGGAGACTGATTCTTTTGGTCTTTTTGGTCTTGGTCTCTCTTGGTCTTTCTTGGAGAGCTATAGTGCATTAATGTACTGGTTGAAGGAATTTATACTGAGTATTTTGGTTGTTGGGTTTTCTTCCCCACGATGGTTTCCCAGGATAAATTTGTGTTCTATTATATCTGTGATTGTCTATCTTTCAGTGATCCTATTTCAGTTCTTATTGGATTAAATGCTAAAAGAAGATAAATGTGATTGTGTAACCAAAAAAAATTTAAAATAATAACATTGAAAACTTGTGGAGATCCTTCTGTATCTCACCCATACCTGACCTGATCTCTCATATGAAGTAGGGGAAGTTTCCAGGTACATGAAGGAGCCACATGAGTTACACTTGAAGGATGCCAAGCACATCCTTAGAGATGTTGATGGAACCACAAGTTATGGGGTCCGTTATGTAGCAGGTTGTGCATTGGATTTCATGGGTTTCACCAATTTTGATTGGGATAGCGATAGAAAAGATTGCAAGCCCACATCTAGGTACATGCTTATTTTGGGTTCTGGTCCCATCTGTTGGTGGAGAAAAAACAATAATCTATTTCTCTATCGTCGGTAGAGGACGAATATAGAGGAGCAATCAACCTCATTATTCAAGAACTTTGGCTTCAGATCTTCCTCACTGAGCTTGGCATCTAGTTTCATCATTCAAATGTCTTTTGGTGTGACAATCAAAGTACTCCCAAGTTTTGTAGAGACTCAGTGTAACGATAGCAGGCCAAACACATCGAGATCCATATGCATTACATTAGAGAGATGGTGCATGACATGATGATCGATTTGCATTACTGTCCATCCACTGAACAAGCTGTAAACATATTCACCAAGACATTTACTAATCATAAGTCCCACTTCTTGTCTGATCATCTTGGATTGAAGGAAACAATTGCTTAGCAACTACCTTTCTTCCTTATTCTTCTTTTTTGATGCATTGTAGTTTGATGGGGGAGTTTTCTCATGAGTTTTTCCCTCTTTCATCTATTTTTTTAGTGTTTCATTCTTGGGTGCATTATTCAATGGATACCTAACCTGGCCTTGGTTGTCAAGACCCAGTCATCATTTATACCCTAGTAGTGTTCAAGGGAGGTGTTGGAGATATTACACACTAATCTACGTAATTCTTTCCCTATGTTTGATAGTCCAATGCTCAAAATTCTTTCTTAGATGAGAATATTCTCTCTGGAGAACATTCCCCTACAAAATAGGGCACTCCTTTTCACCTTAGATTCAGTTACTCTTAATTACACTCAGTTAGACTAGTGGAAGTCACTCATGCATGAAAACCTTGGTTTTATCACCAATAGTTTCATGTGTTTCTCTCACTTCCACATGTGTGACTCAGTTAATTGATGATTGCTTGAATCATTTAACTAGGACTAAGTGGAAGATTATTTCAGTTTCTATCAATGAGTATCTATATATCTCTAGATCACTACTATGGAGAATTCGCTTAGCCATGTAGAATATATCATGTGTCTTTTACCATGTTAGTCATTAGTGAATACAATTCTAATGATTATTTTCTCTCATATCTTCTCTCCTTCTCTCAATATGCAATCTTCGTACAAATTTCTATTAGCTAGATTCCCTGTGCAAGTCTCACCACAATTCTACAAATAACATAGAGAATTGGTTTTATGATATGCAAACTACCAGTTGATCATATAAACTAATGTAATCTCTCTGTAAATGATATTTTACATTTATGTTTCCTAGATCATGAGTCATAGGTTATTCTATGGGAACTACATGATGGCCATAGTGGGAAATTCAAGGATGCAAACAAAATATTGAAATCCAAGCTTCATAGGACAACAAAAATCCATAAATACAACTATAAGTTCATATTATTATGAAACCTATGGGATTTTTTGACATTAACAAATACTAACACATGCTTTACAACTTTTAATTTCATTTAGGGACTTGAGGTAGTGCTTCCAATAAAGTGAGAGGTTCCACCTTTTATCTTATAAATCAAACTCTTTGAACTTTCTTCACAACATTGACATGTTACAACATACAACAAGGACATAAGCACCATATGAAACCAAGAAGTTCTGAACAGTGGGTAGGTAATGTTATAGTATATGGGTGGTACCTTAGGTGGGTCTTCCTAGAAATGGTGGGTGATGGATGTACTCTTTCAAATGGATCTTCAACACAAGGAGGAAGTTAAATAATGGGTTCAATAATGTAAGTGAGAAGGGGAATATAAAACCAAATCATAATGTCTTGAGTGTCAATTAGGTAGATTTTATAAATTGATAAGAAATAATAATAAAATTTGTTATGCAATCAAAGACTATAATAAATCCTTGCCCTAGTAGGGATTGGCACATGGAGTGAAAATGGAAAGTTAACTATATTAGGGGGACCCACATGAGGCAAAGCACTATTATTTAGAGACTACAAAACAAGCTAAGAATGTTAGGTAACTAATAAACATAGGTTGCAATGCATTCTAACAAAGGCCAAGAAATTTACTATATGTAAGGATAGTGAATTATACTTGAAGTAGGGCCACCACAATTGTAAAAATGGAAAAAATGACTATAAGGAAAATTTCTTTTAAACATAAAATATATTCTATGAATGAGAGTTCTAAAAAATTGAAACCAATGGTGAAAAAAATGTGGAACATGGATCTTATATACTTCTAGATAGGCCAAGTGATTTTTTAAGGAAATTCATGAATTATAAGGACCCAAACATAGATTTCAAAAACCATTTGCATGCATGAACTCCAACAAAGAGGTAGATTTCCTAAACCTTCTACAATTAATTATGGGAGTTTTGATCATTAGTTTCATATTCGTCAACCACAAGGTTAGTTCCCACATCCTAATATAGCATTTTATCTGTTCATTTTTAATTATTTTATATTTTTACTTGGAAACCAATTGAATTTTGGGTCTAAAAAACTACACAGGTTTCAAGGGAAATCCCACACAAACATGTGTATGATTTCTCAAAAAGTCATGTAAGTGCATCAATGTACTAACTTATTGGTTTTACATTTCTAGTTAAAATTTTATTTTCACATGAATACAATATGGTTGTTAAGGGGAGGGAGAAAGAGCATTAGGGCCTTATAAAATTGGCCCATGCGAACACAAATTCCTAGCAGTCTATGCACTAAGGTCATAGGGATTCCTTGCCATATGAACAATATCACTGGCATAGAGAAGAAGGATGATTACTATACGAGAAAGAGTTGGTCCAACACAACCTGCAACTTTTAAAAAATCTTATAACTTGTCAATGTAAATGCCAAAAAGGGTAAGGGATAGGGGACAACCTTGCTTGACTCCTATATTGTAGTTAATTTCTTTTGAAAAACTCTTAGTGCTCCTAAAATTGGCAATAATGTTCTCATATAACCTGATCCAGGAGGATCCAAAACACTCAAAAGTGATCCATGAGGGTCCAAAATTCTCAAAATTTGATCTTCTCAAATTCTTTTGAAAACTACTTCATTGCGTAGAGCTCAATGATAGCTTTCCAAAAATTTCCTCAAATGGAGTTCGCACGATGAAATTATGGTCGATCAAATTTTGGTCAAAATTCAAATGGGGTGCCACGTGGAACCACTACAAGGGTGACACATGGCACATTCATACAAGTCCGTAGAAATGACATATGACATCATGCTAATGTCAGGAGGATGATGTGGTAGCATGAGAGGATGCCACATGTCACTCATTTTTGGCATTTTCAAGGCCCCATGTGGACCAATAAAAAATTGCCACATGCCATCCGTACATATGACATGGAATACGTACAGTGAAATGGCATCTAGGTGGCAGGTATAGTCAGCAGCCTAGTGGCAGATCCATACAGGTACAAGTGGTAGGTGATGTGGCAAGGTGCTAACGCAGGCAACAAGTGGAGCAATCAGAGAGTGCCACGTGGAACTCTTTGGTTTGCCAATAATGGCTAAGGGAGAATAAAATTTGTCAGGGGTCGAATGGAATATAACCCTCGACCTCCCATGGAATATGGAGAATATTCCTTAGTCTTAACCAAAATCCCCTAAGAACTATGCCATGTTTAGAACTTGCTATAACAAGTTCATAAATAGTTTTTAAAAGTTATATTTGTGTAACAATATACCAAAATGGGATGCCATAGGGCTTAAATGTGTGATATCCACCCTATATTCCCTCCAACACTTAATCATACTCTTCTACCAATGCGCCACAAGTGGTGTTTGTTATAACAAACAAAGAATAATGATTTAAAGTGTAACAAATGCGCTCGAGAATAAAGGGGTCGGTTTGGACGACCTAGGCCTATTTAATGGGAATGAAAATCAATGCAGAGGACATGGAAATGCATGCCAAAGAGAGGGATTGGATACAATTTCATTCCAAGTTCATAATTTTTCCTCGTTTTGCATGCAAGAGGTGTCCCTCTTTTGGGTTTGTCTCGTTTTGCATACTATTAAGTTCTTTGTTGAAAGTATAGGGTGTTTATACTCATTTTTTTTCGAATTTATAGAGGAATTTGATGGTGATGTATATTTTGTGTTAAAATTCTATGTATCAAAATTCTTAGTCCAATTTGTCATGTATGAGATGCATAGTCTCGCTATTCATGCAAAAAGGGGTCTTTAAGCACCGGTTCAGAACATAGTCAAGTTTATACTCATTTTTCTCAGAATTTCATGAGGAATTCAGTAATGAACTTTGTTTATGGGATTGAGAAGCATAATTGAAGAGTGACATCAAATTTGGCATTGTAATCCCATTTATTGTATTTTTTGGGATTTTGAGAATTAATAAGAGCAGTCTCTTTCCCTCCATTTTGGCACTTATTATTTTTGCAAATTATATTAATCAATTAATGAAGTTTTATGGATAAATAAGAATTTTCACATTTTATTTGCAAATAGTCAAGTCAATCTTCAAGTTCCCAAATTTGGTTGGATGTTTATGTGTATTTATGAACTAATTGACATCTAAAGATTTTCGGGTTGAATTGGTATCAAAGTTTGTTGATGTTTAGAGTCAAGTTAGTATCAGAACTCATTTGGTATTTTCAGATCATGTGGTATTAGAGCTAGTTTTGACATTTATTTGCAAGTGAACGCTTACGAATTCCAAACTCAATCTTGGTGAAGGATCATTTGAAGAGTACACTCTTGATATTGGGTCAAGGCGTTCATTTCGAAAGTAAGAAATGGCTTCAACACAAGACACATATTATTCTAATCCAAATCCTTTCGATACTGAAGATACATTCTTTTCTACATTCATGGAAATGAAATCCATGGTGGAAGAAATGTATGTGGATGGAAAGAAGGCCAAGAGAACTGGTGGTAAAGGAAAAGGAAAGCCACACAACTTCAAGAAGCAGTCAAAGAATCCCCATAACTTTGAGAAGCAATCAAAGAGAATATAATAAGATAAGCCTACATGTTCTCATTGCAATAAGAAAGGGCATGATGAGAAGAATTGTTGGAAGTTGCATCCAGAATTGAAGCCAAAGTGGGCTTAGCCTAGAAAGGGTAAAAAGAAGACCACAACCATAGTTTAGGATATTGAATCAGATTCTAAGGATGAACCTAAGGTTACAACTATGGGCATCAAAGATAAATATTCTATTGCAAGTTTTAGTTTGTACACTTTTTCTTCAAACAATAATGTAATTCTTGATGGAAAGAAAAGAAATATCATGTTTCATTTACAAGTTATCTCAAAGCACACTAATATTGATACACTTGTTGATAGTGGATCACAAGTGAATCTTATTTTAGAGCAAGTTATTCAAAGTTTGGGATTGGAAACTAGGCCTCATTAGAGATCGTATCATTTGGGTTGGATTTGTGATAATGCTCAAGTATAGGTAATTAATCAATGCAAGTTAGAGTTTGATATCACATCCAATTTCATTGATGAGGTAGAGTTAGACGTGGTTCCACTTGATATCTGTGGGATGGTTTTGGGAAGTCCATATTTGTATGATAGGAAGACCATTCACTAAATGGAAAAAATAAGTATCATATTTTCAAGGATGTGTTTGAGTTCATTGTGAGAGCTCATCAGATCAAGATGAGTTTGACTGTTATCACTACGGGGCACATGCTAGTTAATGCTAGTATATATGATCTAGATTTACATCCTATGATTGAAAGTATAACCATTCATTTGGTTTTTGTTGTTCCTATTAAGAAGGGGAAATATGTTGATTGTTCATTCTCTTTCACATCTGTATATTCAATTTTATTGTTCAGTTTGTTACTAATCAAAGGAACATGGTTAGCTACTACAACAATGAATGGCGAAGCTTGTGAAATTAAGGGAATGGTTAACTTGTTCAACAATGTTGTTTCAATCTTGATTATGGATGTGATGATTCAGGTGCTCGTTATCCAAGAAGGAAAGGTGGATGATACTGGACAAGTGAAGCGACATTTCCCTCACTTCAATTCTAAATGATCCATACTTTTGGAGGTCCAAAAGTTCTTCAGTGGGGAGGTGTGATCCATGAGGATCCAAAATGATCAAAAGTGATCGAGGAGGATCCAAAATGCTAAAAAATATGTTTTCTCAAATGATTTTTAAAATTACTTCATTGCGTAGAGGTCGACGATAACTTTCCAAAAATCGCCTCAAATGGAGTTCGTATAAAGATCTTATGGTTGGTCAAGGTTTGGTCAAAACAAGTCAAAAGTCAAAGGGGGTTGCACATGAAACCACTAGAAGGGTGACACATGGCACATTTGTACAAGTTCATACAACTAACAAATAATGCCATGATGACATCAACAGGATGACGTGGAAACACGAAAGGATTCCACATATCACTCATTTTTGGCATTTTTAGGCCCCCATGTGGACTAATAAAAAATTTCCATATGTCATCCATACATATGACATGGAATCCATATAGTGATATGACATTGAAGTGGCAGGTACAATTGACAGCCAACTGGCAGATTTATACAGGTACATGTGGCAAGGTGTTAATGCAGTCAATAGGTGGACCAATCAGAGAGTTCCATGTGGCACTCTCTGATTGACAAATAATGGCTAAGGGAGAATAAAATTTGGTGGGGGTCGAATGGAATAAAACCCTCAACCTCCCATGGAATCTGGAGAATATTCCTTAGTCTTAACCAAAATATGATAACCACTATGTCATGTTTAGAACTTGTTATAACAAGTTCATAAATAATTACTTAAAGTTATATTTGTGTAACAATATACCAAAAGGGGAGGCCACGGGCCTTGAAACTGTTACCTCAACCCTATATTCCCTCCAACGACTTAACCATATGCTTCTACCAATGCACCACAATTGGTGTTTGTTATAAAAAACAAATAATTATTATTTAAAATGTAACAAATGTGACCAAGAATAAAGGGGTTGTTTTGGTCGACCTAGGCCTATTTAATGGGAATGTAAATCAATGTCAAGGACATGGAAATTCGTTCCAAAGAGAGGGTATAAATATAATTTCATGCCAAGTTCATATTTTTTCCTTGTTTTTCATGTAAGAGGTGTCCCTCTTTAGGGTTTGTCTCGTTTTACATGCTATTGAGTTCTTTGAGGGAAGTATGGGCTGCTTATGCTCATTTTTCTCCAAATTTCGAGAGGAATCTAATGGTCATGTCTATTTTGTGTTAAAATTCTATGTATTAAAATTCAGTCCAATTTTTCATGTATGAGACCCATAGTCTCATTATGCATGTAAAAGGGGTCTTTAAGCATCGATTCTTAACATAGTCAAGTTTATACTCATTTTTCTTAGAATTTTATCAGCAATTCAGCAATGACCTTTGTTTTTGGGATTGAGTAGAAGAATTAAAGAGTGACATCAAATTTGGCATTGTAAGCCCATTTATTGTAATTTTTGACATTTTGAGAATTAATAATAGCGATATATTTCTCTCCATTTTGGTACTTATTATTTCCGCAAATTATATTCATTAGTTAATGAATTTTTATGGATAAATAAAATTTTTCACATGTTATTTTCAAATAGTCAAGTCCATCTTTAATTTCCCAAATATGGTCGGATGTTTATGTGTATTTATGAACTAATTGGAATCTAAGGATTTTTTGGGTTGAATTGGTATAAAATTTTGTTGATATTTCGAATCAAGTTGGCATCAAAACTCATTTGGTGTTTTCAAATCAAAACCTTACTACAACAACTCTCATACTAGAGGGAACTTTTAGCTCTTCTAACATATTCCAAAGGTTGGTCCTAGGAACAATGTCAAAAAATTTCCTAAATTCAATGAAACAAGAAAGGAGATTGGTTTTGTTTTTGTGACACTCCTCTACAATGATCCTAATCATGATAAAGTGGTCCAAAATTGAATGATAACCTCTAAAACCGACTTGACCTTTAGCTCTTTTCCATGGATTTATGTCGATATGCTTATCTTCTTTTCCAAAATACTTTCATATAGCTTGGATTAAATGGGGCTAATCATAATGGTCCTATAATTAGAGGGATTTGTTTTATCCCCACTTTTAAAAATATGTATAATAAGTATTTGATTATGAGGTTTAGGGAATCCCTTTTTGACTTCTAAATTAAAGAGCTTGTGTATGTGAGTGATCAAAATAGGCCCTGCATTTTTTAATATTTTAAACTAGCCTTCGATGTCCTTATCTTTCCTATTTGCAAGTTGATTAACTCTGAAAATTATATCTTCTAGAGAAACAACATCATCTTCTGTAGAAACTTTTGGAATTTTGTCTGGGAAAAATTACGGAATTTGTAACGATTTTTAAGGTAGGAATTCCAATCTATCAAAAAAATAATAACATTTTATTTAGTTTTACGAATCAGAAATTTCCAAAAAACAAATATGTTTATTTTAAAAAAACTCAATTAAAAAAACAAAATTTAAAACATAATATAAATTAAAACAAACAAAGTAATAAGTCAAAATAAAATATTTTGTATATTAATTATTTCCATTTAAGAATCAAAGTATTATTGTAATACCTTAATGGATACAATTCGTTTTTTTTTTTAAAGTTTGATGAACCAAAATATTTATGTAAGAAATATTTCTTTCAAAACCATTGATTATATCTTATTTGATAAGACCAAAAAACTTATAATTATGTATAACAAATTGTATTTAAGATTAATTTAAAAACAACATATTGTTTTTATAATATTTTTTAAAGCCACCAAATTTAATATATTCAAATATTTGATTTATATAATGTAAGTTGTATTAAAAAATCATATTTTGTTTAAAATTTAATGATATGGTTGACATCCACTTAGATAAATATTGGTATATCAGAATTTAAGAAAGGTAAGAGATTGCTTGGAATTCTTAAGAGTACTAATTCAATGCTCTAAAAGAATTAGGAAAAACATTCCAAGGTCACTGTAGTTTTGATGACTTAGAAGGTTAGGCATGATGGCAACTATTTTGAAATTGAGATCTAATTTGGGTATACACACTTTAGGAGAAAGTGATTTTCATCTTCAACCCTTTGAGTGTCACAAAGGTGATAGAATCTTTCATGCCACGGTGTTTTCAGAATTGTCCAACACCTAGTTTCACTATGTAGCTCATGAAAATTAGTTCTTATTTTACCAATATTGTTTCTCTTCCTTCCACTAGTCAAAATAAAAAGTTATTTTTGATATTCAAGATTAAGGTTAACCACCTCCTTGTAGTATCTTAATTTTTTTTTATCCTCTAATTCTTTATCGAACCAAAAAATCTTCTTAAATTTAACTTTAATGATATTTTTAATATCATCAGCATTCTCTAGAATAATTTCTTTCCTTATTCCCTAGTGATTTATCCAAGACATGGCATCATTGTGACATCCCCTCTTAAACTAGTCATGATTTTAGCTGAATTCTGAAGCAATTCTAGGGAGCCTTGTGTCATCCATGTTGTTTATCTTATTATTTTACATTAAGTACTTAATCATAGTTGTTCTCTATATGGAGGAAAGACTCGCTTCTATGAGGAAGATAGGATATGGTATATTGCCTTTAATTTTGAGATTATAAGTGATAAAATTCTTTTGGATCTACTTTGTCTTTCTCAAATATTCACCAGGGATATTTCATCCCCAAACTTCACATCCATATAAGATAAGAAGAGTGACAAGATTATAAAATAGGATATTTTTCTTATCCCATAGCTAAAGGTCTGCTAATTTACAATTATTCTCAAGCCCATATTAATCTTTCCACCCTCCATTTATCATTTTCTCAATGTTGTAGTTCCAATTGAGCTTGTGATGAATTATGATTCCAAGATACTTGTATGAGGGAAATTCCTCTAAAGGTGATCTTCTGGGATTTAATTATCATAACCTTTGTTTTTTCAGTGTTCACCATCATCCCTGTACTAAATTGAGGATTCTAAGCTACTTTCTGAGGCCATATAGATTCCTTCCTATAAGAACAATATCATCGACATCTAGAATTTAATCAGAACATTTTTCATTAAAAATATCAAGGATTTAATTTGTATAATGTAAGTTTCCCTAAAAAACAAGATTTTATTAAATTTTAATATAATTCATTAATTTTTTTTTTTTAAATATGTTATATTAAAAAATAATATTTTTAAATTTTAATATAATATTTTGTTTTTTTTATTATAAAAATAAAAAAATAAAAATCAATAAAACTCTAATTAAGAATATAAAAATAAAATTATAATAGTAAATAATTTATATATCACCTGTAAAATAGATTAATTGGTCAGACTTGAGGTGCCTCTTTTTGGTCATGGGTTTGACACTCTTGATTCCCATAGGAGGTGCCCCCCCAGAATGTGGGGAAGTATTTGTAGGGTTCCCATAATTTCTTCCATCGGAAAAAAAATCAAATATTATATATTGACATTATTTTTCTAAAATAAAATTATAATACTTTAGATTTTCTAAATCATCCTTACAACAATTATATAATAATTTACAATATAAATTAAATATAATTAAAAATAATATTTCCAAATTTATTTAGAGAAGTAAAATTACATTCTTCAATGCCATGATGGCATGAGGTATTGTCTCTATAGAGGAAGAGTATCTCACCTGAACGATTAAGCTTTCTATGTAAGTCACTGTCACTCCTGTTTCTATACATGTTTCTATACAAAGTTTAGAGAGAGCATGTATATTCTAAAAACTCTCTTCAAATAGTACTGTTCATAAATCTAGTGATCCCATATATAGGTATATGTTCTACCATACAATCTTGAAATTGGTAGCAAAGGATTACTGGATTGATAAATCCCACATTAAAGACAATGTCTCGTAGAAGAAGAAACATAGGTGGTCACATTGTAATAGAGAGGTAAATCATTAGGAAAAACCTAGAGGTTATTGACGAGGAATAGATTTGTGGAAAGGAGGATGAATATATTCTTATCTCTATCCCTCCTTTTGTTCTATGATATTTGAGAGAGCAAATTGGAGCTGCAAGCCTTCATTTGAAGGTTGTCTTCTATAGTATTGCATTCCCTATAAATATGGTTGAGAGAAATATTTTTGAAGTGTGTAGTGATCTTATATACCTCTTACAAAAGATAAATAAAAAGAACATTATTTCATTGATACTTCTTTCTTACTAAGTGTATGAATGTTTCATGAATCTTTGAACACTCGAAGAGTATCAATTTCACCTCACCATTGTTGTTGGATTCTTCACATATTCGAGCCTTGAACCTAAGAAACCATCCTTCATTTAAATGTAGAATTCCTCCTNTTCTTACTAAGTGTATGAATGTTTCATGAATCTTTGAACACTCGAAGAGTATCAATTTCACCTCACCATTGTTGTTGGATTCTTCACATATTCGAGCCTTGAACCTAAGAAACCATCCTTCATTTAAATGTAGAATTCCTCCTATGCCACATGTGCCAAGTTTCCCTTGTGACACTCCATCAAAATAGGCCCAGGGCCTTCTCCAAACTATTGGTTCTTATACAAGCTCTCAGATAGGATTTCCAGCTTTCTACTTTGGTCATACAAGTAGAAGGTAAAGTGTCTGATCCTTTGAACAACCACTTGTTACAGGCTAACACCCCAGGAGATAATAAATGGAAAGGCTCTATAGAGTTTGGTTTGACCTTTTTCACACCCGATTCTTAGTCATTCCTCAACAATTTTTCCTCTCCATGCACCCTTTATCTCCATGAGAGCTTAAATCTCCTTCCATACTTGTATTTTGTAAGAGAAGGACAAAGTTAGGTGTAAATTTATTTCAACATTAGAGACACATAAAGGGTAATGGCCCGGTCCTTGGAAATACCTCCTATGAACTAGATCACATGTTAGTACCTTGTTGTTCAAGAGGAACCACATGTTTTATTTAGTTTTGGGTTGAAAATTGAAGTTCCAAACCTATTGCCACCACCAAGCAAGAACCCCACCTTCTATATCTGGACTTCAAAGATGATATCCATTTTTAGGTGCATACACTGTTGTGTGAGATCTTGACCTGACTGATTCATCAACACACTTTATGAGTCAAACATGACAAGGTCTGAGGTTGGATACAAAAGAATTCCATACATGTGCATCATTGTTTCTAAGCTCCAAATCATGTGTTGAGATCCATGCTTGGCCCCAGATGGTCATATTGGTAGGGTCTGTGGCCTTTGAAAAATAGTAAATCCCTCAAGTTCTTGGTAGGTGTGTCATTTGTTAATGTAAGATGTGGAGATGATTACTTCCTATCGAAGGGTATTTTCCTAAGTGAATTTTGGTACCATCACCCAGTTTCTAGGCCAATCCTTTTCCTATGACATCAAATTCCATTATCATAGCTTTCCAAAAAACTGAACCATTTTGTAAATTTTTCCTTAGCCTCGTAATCCAATACTCCACATCCTCTAGGTAAATATATTTCTGGGTAACAACCTTGCAACAAAAATAAGATCCTTGGATGAGTCTCCAGACACATTTTCCAGGTTGATCACGTGAGAAGAGACCCCACCCTCTTAATCCTTTCAACTTGGCCAGGTGTTTCCATTTAACCTAGGGTAGAACCCTCTTCGTGTTTGTGCCTTGCAAAAAAAGCTTGAAGCTTAGCCTTCTAATAGCTTGCACCATTCCTTTGCAAACCCAAGACAGTGTCATCATCTATAATATTGTTTCCTGCAAAAAAAAATTCACCAACCCCAATCATCCCCCTTTGGATAACCAACGGTTGCACCAGATGTTAATCTTCTTTTGAAGACGCCCAACTAGTGGCCCCCAATCATGTTTCTGATATGCATTAGGATTCAGGATGAAACCTAACTACTTTAGTCCTGAGTCAAACCTTAGTTGTTGGAAAGGAAATTGGTTTAGGAAAGGCCATCAATATTCGCCCCTCATCCCTTCTAAGGATATTGTAGATTTTAACCTTGTACAATATTTACCGCAAACATATTTTCAGTAAAAGAACAAAAAATATACAATGGAAAATACAAATATTACAAGGAGATTTTTCCCTTGGAAACCCAAACGGGGAAAACGAGCATATTCTATATTCATTCATAGTGATACATTGTTTACAATACAATACACATATAGTAGCCAACGACATCTAAAACCCTAACCTAATGACCTGGATTATTCAACAACCCTAATTCCTTAATCAAAAATAGAAAACCATCGGCAAAAAACCATGTGCCCAAAAACCACCTAAATATGTGACACATTTGTAGAAAATTTTTTTCGGGGGCGCTGCCCCTGCACCCCCCTCTAACCCCCAGGCACACTCAGTGCAATGTAGACACTACTACTCATGCAAATAATATAACACATACCCAACAGATATGGTGTATTGTCCTTCATTTATCCTGATTCTTGTAGCCTTGCTATAGAGCTCAAGGATTCTCTTTAGAGTCTCTAATTCCCTTCACAAGCCGTCATACAAAACCAATATGGTTTCCATGAAAAACATGTGCGATAGGTAGTAGGAGCCCCCCATATCTATGCTTATAAAGAGTCCTTTTATTTTTGCATCTACAAGGGCTCTACTAAGTCCCTCTCCCACCAATATGAAGAGAGGTGGAGATAATGAAAAATCCTACCTTAAGATCCTTCCCGCGTGAAAGAAAGTCAAGGTAGTACCATTTACAACAATGGAAAAGGATACAAAAGTAAGGAAACTCATAAACCACCCAAGTAATAATAGGTATACAGAAACCCAAATGGGTCAACAACAATCTAACAAAAATTCAGCTTTCCCTATGAAAGGCTTTCAACTGGTAAATTTTGATCACTGAAGCTCAAAGATTGTTAGTCTTTATTGTTTGTAATCCTTCTTGAGTGAACTCGCTCGCCTCATGTATATGTCTACCCTCTAAGAATGAAATCAGTTCAACTAAGATGGTTTTGGAAAGAACTTTCCTTAGCCTTCCCAAAATGACTTTAGAAACAATTTTATATATACGAACAATTTTATAATGACATGGGAAGAAACTCATCAAATGAAAGTTGAAATGAATGCTGCCAAGATCAATCCCAATTTTCTTGTCTCCTCCACCTCTCTTTGCACATCATCTTCAAAGAGGTCAAAAAAACCAAGGAAGAATTTGATCGACCAACCATCCAACCTTGATATTTTGTTCTTCTGGAAATTGTGGAGAACCACCTATAATTCGCCACAAGACACCTCCCATGAGTATCTGTTTGTCCCCCTCATCTACAAAATAAGGATAATACTGGGAAAGTTGGGCCACTTTTTCTATGGTTGCTTTGTCTTTTCTTTGTATTCTTGGCGATCTCTTCAAACTTACATACTTTCATTCCCTCAAGATTAGCCATCTTCGAAAGAATATTGGTATTCCTTAGATGATTTGCAAAATGATGGAAAAATTCTGATTTTTCATCACCTACGAATAACCATACCACCCATCTTTTAAGCCTCCAAAGTGCTTCCTTTTCAGCTAGCAAATCATTTTTCCTCTTCTCAAATTCGCCCAAAGTAATCTTTGAGACTTCCTCACTGAAGCCCCTTTTATTAGTCATGGATGGTCACCAACTTCAGATCTCCTTTTGTTTTTGTTTTTCTTTAAAATTATATAATTATTATTTAAAAATGTGTAAAAAAACTAAAATAAAAACTGTTTTTAATTAAACTTATAATACAATATAAATAAAAATTGTTTCCAAAATATAAAACCAAGAATTATGTTATTGCATTATCTTTTAACTGGTATACTTCATAATAATCCAAAATGAAGTAGTGATATGAATGGAATGGTACCAAACCAAAGTGGTTAGAGCTAAGAGACATATTGCTTTTAAATAAATTTAAAAATGCATTTTTTTTGTTTTTTTAATTTGGAATAGAGTTTGGGAAATTTACTAAGCATTTTTCATCATTTTCGAGGATGGTAATTTGGATAAACCAGATTTTGTAAATGGAGAAAAACACTTATCAACACAAACCACTCCCACTAAACCCAATTCACTAATTAAAAAATACATTTTATTATTCTAATTATAATATTTATATTACACAGTGGAGTGTAGTGCTTGATGAATCAACTTTATAATCACGTGGGTGGTTTTTTACATAAATAAATTAAGATGTTTTGATTTTGGCCCAGGAAAAAAGGAAGAATATGGAAGAAAATGCAACAAAAGTTCACTTGTCCACCCTACAGCCGACTAAAACATGATATAATCTTCCATTCAGCGCATATATATATATATATATATATATATATATATATATCAACGACGATGATAAACCTAAATCATTTGAATTCTTAGCGAGAAGTTGATCATTACTGTTTTCGAATTTGAAGGAGCCATGGATGATAAGTTTATGATCAAGGATGGTTGTTATGTTTTCTTAGAGGAGATTGGGGGAGGAGCTCATGCGACCGTATGGAAGGCACTAAATCAGGTGACGGGCAGAGTTTGTGCCATCAAGAGAATGGACGAAATGTTTTCTAAATATGAAGATTGCTGCAATCTCGCAGAGGTGAAATGCTTACAAAAATTGAGTCCTCATGAAAACATACTCGCCCTGCATGATGTCATATTGGAGGACAGCACCTTGTATTTGGTACTTGACTTTATGGAATGCAGTTTGTTTGATCTGGTGATGAGAGGAGGATTCCGTCCATGGTCAGAGCACAAGGTGCGCAACTTTTGCTTCCAGATTTTGAAAGGACTAGTCCGCATGCATACTGAAGGATATTGTCACCGCGACCTCAAGCCAGAGAACTTGTTAGTGAGTGGAGATATTCTAAAAATTGGTGATTTTGGGCTGGCTAGCATGCTACATGAATCGAATGAGCCGCTCCAATCGTATGTTGTGACACGCCCATATAGAGCACCTGAACTTTTGCTTGGATCCACTGATTATGACTTCGCCATCGATATCTGGGCAATGGGTGTTATCATGGCGGAACTCTTCACTGGCTACCTACTATTTACACCCTCTAATATGATAAATCAGGTAGATAACATTTGCTCTGTCATTGGCTCTCCTGATATTCGAACTTGGCTTCAGGGATCAGAGCTTGCTGCCTCTATGGATTACAACTTCCCGGAAGAGTTTACGAAAGTGGATTCTATAAAACAGTTGTGCACTTTACTACCGA
>ML778791.1:140693-151191 GCA_009831015.1 Picea engelmannii
TTCAATGTTTTTTAATAAGAATTTATAAATTTTTATAATAAATCTAGAATTTATTAAGCTAGAATGTATTAAGCTGGTGTGAAAGAGATAATGAAATATGTCAAGAAAATATGACCATAACTATTTTTCTATAAGAACAAACACTATCAAGTTTGTTTTATTTTAAAAGAAATGATGAGTCACCAATAATCTCATGCATAATTTGTCCATAATCATTTTAGAGAATTGGTGAGACATAGATAATGATAACAACTATTATAATGTTTCTTTTTTTTAAAAGAAATGATGAATTACCAATAATTTATTGCATAATTTATCCATAATTATTTCATAAAATTGACGAGAGATAGACAGGGATATCATTCTCTTAAGGCATAATCATTTCAGAAAATTAATGAGAGATAGACAGGAATATCATTCACTTAAGGCATAATCATTTCAGAAAATTAATGAGAGATAGACAGGAATATCATTCACTTAAAGCATAATCATTTTAGAAAATTAATGAGAGATAGACAGGAATATCATTCACTTAAGGCATGCTGGATCTTGAGTTCCCTATTCCTTAACAAAATAGGTTCTAACCACTTTGATTTGTGTTAGTGTAATGGTTAGTGTTTTCACTTTAAAGTAATCCTCTAATAAGAGGAGTAAGAGTTTTCCCTCCTACAATGTTCCTCTCATAAGAGGAGTAAGGATTCAGAATTCTACTGTATTAGACTATATTATGTCATATGAATTGTCTATTTCTTGTCTTAGTTGAAATTTACTTGAGGACTCCCTCTAAAGCAAGGATGGGTTCTAGTGCAATATTGTTGTTATCATATATACTTTTATATTATTGTTGAATTTATTATTATTAGTGATGAATTTTTAATTTTTATTGTTGAGTTCTAGTGGTGTTTACTACTCTACTCATTTTATCAATTTTAGATTAATTTCCAAGTTCTATTTTACGCCCTTGTCTCTTTCACTTTTAAAATCCACATTTCAAAATAAACACTAATGAATAGATGGATTGATGCTTTGTCAAGATTTAAATTGATTGGAAAATTTTCTCCCACTTCTATCTTCTTAGGATTTTTTTCCCTTAGTTTTTAATTCTCCACTACATTCTTTATTTAAAATATACTGCTCAAAATTTGTTTTTATTTTTCCACTACATTCTTTATTTAAAATATACTGCTCAAAATTTGTCTAAGTTAATGAAAGTGGTTTAAGAATTTATTGTATTGCTATTTCCAACTAGAATCACTCTCTTTATTCATCCATAAAAAAAGATGGGTAACAAAAAGTTAGTTGTAAAAGTTTTCATGACATATATACTTCTTCCATAATTCTATCTTTATCTAAAAAAATAAGAGAAATAAGTGGTTATCATTAGTATTTTGATGATGTTTAAGCGTTTTTTCTCTTCATAAATTTATTAAAAGTAAGAAAGTCCTATTTCAGCTATTTCTAATAATTTTATGATCATCTGTATTTCATTTTTTCATTTCCTAAATCATATTAACTTTATTTTTATGATTTTCATGTTGGTGAAATATTTATTTTTTTCATCCCCTTATCTTGCAACACCATTTTACTCTTCATCCTCTCTCCTTAAAAAGTGTTTTTCTACTTTTTCTTCTAATTCTTTAATACTTTGTTTCTCAACTTCTCTATTCTTCTCAAATAAATATCTTTAGTTCTCTTTCCAATTTCCTTGAAATATTTATCTAGTTTTTTGGGTTATGACTATAGAAGTTGATAATACCTCTTTAAACTTCCTAATAATTTTTTTTCTTATATTTATAGAAATTGATAATACATCTTTAAACTTCTTAATAAATTTTCCAATAAAAAATTCATTATCTCCCTTCACCGAAAGTCAAATTTAGTCCACTATATTTTAACCAAGTGTGGAAAGTCTTCTTCCTCCACAAAGCTATGATTACATTTGAAAGGAAATGCTGCAAAGGTATCAACATTTTTATTAAAAAAAAATTCAAAATGAAGTATCAATATAAAGCGAATGGTTCTACACACTTTACTTGTAAAATAAATTGAAAAGTACATTTTATTATTATTATCTTATTAAAAGTGCATTTTATTATCGATATAGGATGGAATTTCAAAATCAAACTCTTATAATTTTAACCAAAAAAAAAATTATTATTATAAGTAGTGAAAATATGTTGTAGTGAAAATATGGGTTCATCAAGCACTATGAAGTTTTTTTTTATAATAACAAAAATTTAACTTTCTAAAGTTTTTTTTTTAAATAAAAATATATATTACCTTGCTTTAGCAGAAAACTTGTGTGTCTGAATATACATGATAGCATGCCAATTGTTCTGCCACCGTGGTGGAAACCAAAATGCATGGACGTGACAATAGCTCATAGTTCCAAAACTTAAAGAAAAGACAACAATTGTCGACATACAAACAAGGGAACTTGCCACATGTTCTGCCACTATCGTGGAAACTAGAACATGCGGTGTATTGAGTGCCCCGACCTCCTATCAGACTTGAACCTATCGGACATGAGCCAGAGACTAATGTAGGAAAAAATCTTAAAATTTTAGCCATTAAACTAGAGAAAAAACCTGTGAGAATGCTAGGCATGGGGCGAGCCCAGGCGTCCATCTTGATAGATTCTGAAGGTGTAGGGATAACAACAAGTCGGGTAGTGACTCTTCTCAGGCTCTCTTGACAAGGAATCATACATGGCATCCATACGTTTGCTGAAGAAAATCTAGCGGTGTTGCTAATCGACCAAGTCCCTTCTCATCTCAAAGATTAAGACGAGGTGGTCTTTCGTGGATCTGTAGGAGTCTGGAGCCGGGTGACTATGGTCATCTTGAACTTCGTTTTCTTCCATATTGGCAACGACAGAGTCATGGGAAACAACAGAGTCTGTGACGGGGTCTTCTTCCATGGAGGCAACGAAGTTGTGCCCCTAGTGGTCCTCCAACGATAAGGCTTCTTCTTCCACTATGCAACCCGTTGCAACTGAATCCTGAAATGGACTGGTGGTGCAGGTGGCGGGATGGTCCTCTAGTGCGGTTGAAGATAGGAAAGGCAGGAATTCCACCCAATTGGGCATAATTTCTTCTTCCACCGGGCATCCACCATGGAGACTCTCAGTGCTGGGAGGACGAGGCTCCTGTTGAGCCTGTGCGAGCTAATTTTTCCTACTGGAACCCGGATGGTCCCCATCAGGAACGAGATCTCGAGAGGCATGTCCCGGGCTATAGTGAGTGCCATGGAGACCCTCTGTCTTGGAGACCAAGGCTCTGTAGGAGCCTGCGCAGACTAGTTCTGCCCCAAAGAGCCGGAATGGTCCCCGCCTGCTGTGAGAACACAAGAGGCAGGCCCTGAGCAATTGTTCCGGCCAAACCTGCTCCAATAGGCCGACCTTCGTCGGGGCTTGCCTCTTTCTTGTGGCATGGCTGCGTAGAGCACCAGGCAAGCTGAAATTCTAGGTGAGCAAGTTGAATCTTCGAGCAAAATTAACATAATGATGCTGAATTTTGGGCCCAAGTGCCCCATATAAAACTTTCTACACACGGTGAAAAGACCAAGAGGGTGGAGGCATTGATGGCTCTGGTAGCCATTAGTGCAGGTGTAATGACCATCTCCAAAATGGTACTGAAGCCAAGGAGTCGAGCGTGGGCTTCCATTAAGACCCAACGCACTAAGCCTTGGCTCCCATGCAACTGATCATCACGACTAGACAGGGAGAAGGTGGCGACGAGGAGCTTTAACTTCCCTCGTAATCACCCCATCCATTAACATGTGTAACCCATGTGTCACCCCATTCGGGGTACAAAAATTCAACTTTCTAAAGTTAAAACACTATTTCTTACACAATTTCACATAAATTAACACAATATTTTACACCAACCGAACCTATGTATTCAATGCTAATTGGTACCACATGAGGCAAAATGAAGAACACTACCCACATATGTCTATCTCCACGCTTAATTTGTCAACCATTTAAGAACTTTGGACGTGATCTTTTTCTTTCTTATCCAAGAAAAAAAAATGAGAGCACTCGCTCAACCGTGTACGCTATATTATCAATCATTTAAGAATTTTGAAAGCCTTTCCAAACATTTTTTATTCTTCTTTTAAAAATATATATTATTTCAACTGTGTACGGATAGGAGCTAATTGTTTATTATGGGTAATTAGGTCAATATTCTTTCATTAAAACAATTCAAATCTAATATTTTTCCTTAAAACAATCAAAATCCTCAAATTTAAGATTATCAAAGAAATCAAAATTTAGGGACTATTTAATTTTGAAATTCCAACTTACTGGCTATGCACCCTTAAGAAAGCCGAAAAGCCGCCAACATATGATATAACCTTCCTTTTACCATATATATGAAATGATCCAAGAGCTGGTTCCAATACTAGGGTATTTACGGTTACTGTTCCTATTTTCGAATTTGTGGGAGCTATCCATCATAAGTTTATGATGGAGGGTCGTAAGTTTTTTGCAGAGAAGATGGGAACAGGAAGCCATGGAACCGTTTGGAAGGCAGTGGGTTATGACAATAAATCAGATGGGAACAACAGGTCCACTGCATCGACAGTGGACCAGTTTAGGTCGGATTCTGAATATTCAATTCGGAAACATAATAGTTATATGGGGGCATTTCAAATTCCTGCACCTCTCTCAATTGTAAACCCGCCATCATCCCTGTCTACAGAGTTGGGCCCGGAGTCGTTTAATCAAAAGCCGGTACAGCCATCTAATTATGATAATAAAAAAGATGCGAACAGCCAGCCAGCAGACCAGTTTAGGTCGAATTCCGGATATTCAATTTGGCAACAGCCAAGTTACCTGGGATCATATCAAATTCCTGCATCACTGTTATCTGCAGATCTCCCATCACGGCCGTTCCCAGGTATGGGCCCGAAGCTGTTTAATCGAAAGAATCCCGCCTCGTGACAACCCTAATTAGTGCAGCGATTGCTTAGATGCACGAGAGGGGTCGTGTCAGCCATGAATTTGTAAAACCTACAATTTAGTTACGTTATGTTTTTTTGGGTACGATTATTTTGATTGTGCTTTCAGGGCATTCAACTGATAAATATTGTACAACCATGAAACCAACTTTGTAAATGTGAAATGTTTCTTTGTCCAGAACTAATCACTACAATATGCCTCAACTCTGTAAATGTGTAAGTACTACAATATGCTTTAACTTTGTAAATATGTAAGTACCACAATATGCTTTAACTCTGTAAATATGTAAATACTGCAATATGCCTGAACTTTGTAAATGTTTAACTAGAATTGATAAAAAGGTATAAGATATTAGGTTTTTAACCAAAAGGATCCAATATTGACAAAAGCCAAAGGATCCCTTAAGGGGTTGAAGGTATCTTAAAGAGAACCATTAACTAGAATTGAATAAAAGGTGTAAGATATTAGGTTTTTAACCAAAAGGATCCAATATTGACTAAATCCAAAGTATCCCTATACCTATTGAAAGAAATTCCAACTAAACTCATCATATATAATGCAAACAGTGACACCCGTCCACATGATGCTAAGCAATTATCACTCATTAAATACATACACAATAAAGACTTTGTTTTAACATTATTTCATTGATTTTCATTCCCACAATTCTTCTACATTTTTTCAATGATAAATAAAAATAACATGACGAATTAAGTGATATGTTAACTCTAAGATTTAAAAATTAAAGTATAAATATAGAAAAATACCAATAAAAAAATACCACTGATAAATACATCCTCCTTGGTTTGTTGATAGAAAGCAGTAGGTGATTTCAATCATTCTTTTCCCAATTCTTTTCCCACTTGCCTAGAGTGAAACAATGATATTATCCTCGTAGCCAACTAGGAGCCTATCCGACTTTCGATATCCAAGAAAAATTTCAGTTTCTTGGCCCACCGTGACTCAAAGAACAACAAAACACATATTCTCTAAGAAAACTCACAAGAATTATATCTTCTAACAATTTTCCAACCTCTCCCTACCCACAACCTCTCAACCTCCTCTCCTATTTATCAAGTTTTCATACATCCTTCCCCAAGTCTCCTCAACCACCCTTAGTAATAGCCATCAACCTCCCTTGTCTAGATTTTTTTGGGAAAGTTAAAATAAAACTAAAATCTAATTGATTTGCATAAATAACAATAGATAAAATGCAAAGTCTTTCTTGTCATGAGAACTTATAAATGAAATTTGACAATTTTCCCCAAAATGAGCATGACAACTCACCATACTCATTTAATTCATCATAGCAACCATTAATCATGTCAAATAATTTAATTCGTCATAGCAACCATCAATCATGTCAAAGAAGTTATTTAATGCTACTAGAGATTTTTGTATGCAATATAATTTACATAGTCATTGAACCATTCAATTAAATACTTAATAATCTAGTTTAATAATTAATACATTAAGTGATTTTACTTGTGTACATGTGTAGGTTATGTGTGTGTACCTAGAGGACACATATATCATGCATGCACTAATTATAAACAAACATTTTATTTATTGCATAGTCCATTTATGATCACATCAAGGCATGCATGAGTCAAGTAATGCATCATTTACTAATCTTAATGAACAAAATTATAGGAATTCATAAATAAATCATTATCACATTTAAAATATCAAAAGGTAATCAAAATAGGGTTTTAGACATGGTAGGAACCAAGTGAGTAAACGATAGTGGCACATATAATCCCCAATCAGTATTCTCAACTAACATCGAAACATTCTTCCTTACTAACCTATTTCCATCTTCCATCTTGTCCTTTCCTCTACTAGACTGAGCTGAAACATCAACTATATTGACCTAAATCCATATATAACTCGTAACAGGAAGTGTCGTACATATTAACCAAGCTTCCCCAGGAAATTAGCAATCGTCATCACACATCTAGGGGAGCATGACTTCACACATTCCTCCCACAACTCTAGGTTTTAGAGGATACACGGTGGGAAATACCTCCACCCCTCCTCATAAAACTAGGGTCAACAACCTACATCAATCCATATTGTGAAATTATTGTTTTTAGAGTCACATCATCAAACAACAACTCTAAGCAAGTTGTGCGTCATGTCAAAACCCCACTTAACACAAATCATACTAGTATTTCAAATAATAAATTAAATAATAATTACAACTTATAGCATACTCTTTTTTCTTGGTGTTTATGAAATCCAAGTTACCTCGAAACTACAATCATTTGGCTATCACATAGCTAAGAAAACTATAGGTTAGTTCACCATAATCATATACATGCATATAAATCACAATTTTCATATGATCATCCATATTTGTCTTGACATTCAACTCTGAAATGTATGTTTATTTACATCATGCATCGCATCTATTATAGATTCACAATAGAACTTTGAACAAGTATCCATGTACCAAAATTCTACATTTTAATTTGCATGTTTAAAAAAATTAAACTCTATCATCATCATGATAATATAATAGTAAAAATAATATCATGCAACACATAAATAGGTCAAGATGTACACATTTCAAAAATCTATCTCAATCTAACTGAGCCCAAAGTAATTCTAAGCATTGAATTACTGAGATGAGTAGACAACAATGTTGTAAACATATAAGGCCAATATATGGGGCATTCCATACACCCACCCTTCCAAAAAATTCATCCTGATGTTATTGTCAAAATGCAAGGTAATTGTAATGCATGGTATTTGCATCTCCCTAGGGTTAACTCTTGAAGAATTTTTAATTGGTCACTACTTTCATCAGATTATCATGAAGTCATCACAAAGATTTTTCTATGTTAGCAAGAAGGGGAAGAACCTTCAATATAATTTGTATTTCCCACCTTATTCTTTGTAAGATTTATAATTTTATGAAGCAAGTGTTTTATGATACTCACTAAGCTTCCAATTAAATGATAAATTTTCAATTAACTATCATATACTTAAAAAATATATATCATAAAGAATTATAAATTTAACAGTTTTGTATTACTTTCTTTATATCAAAGGATTAAGTTAAACATCTCAATAATGATTCAGTTTATCTAAAATTATATCAAGATTCAACCCAATTATAATTTAATAGGTTGTTATTTTTGTTATACCATGTGTAGGGTTATGGTCATTCACAAAATAAGAAGAAAAATGATGGAACACTACAAGTGTCTTCCTTGACAACAAACCTGTTCTATACTAGTCACACTAGACCTTCACTTGATTAAAAACATGTTGAGTATTTTAACATATTGAACGAGGCTTTCCGTATTCAACATGCATCTTAATCTGTTTTGACTATATTTTACTACCACTTGTAACTTAATTAATGAGAAGACACACTTCTCTTATAGATTTATTCTTCCTAAGTTCCATATTTAAAGTATAGGCTACTAGTTTGATAGCCAATTAGAATATTATCTCATTATATCACTTCTTTAGTTAAGTGAATTTACATTGAGTTCGATTATAAATTTCATTAAGCCCAACATATAACTCCACTTGGAATATCTTAGTAATTATAACCAATTACCATTGACTTGACTATCAACATAATTCAAGTGATACAATACATACGCCATCACAAAAGTTTCCAATGCTTAATATCATTGACTAAGATACTACTAAATGATTTTCATGTGATGTCGTTACTTCATAGTTTGGTCATTGTCCTCAATATCACTTTCTTCTTAGGTAATAAATTACAACTTGACCAAGGAAATGGCATGTGTAGGATCATGTTAAGAATGTTGAGATTGGCGACTTTAAGTGATTCTAATAAGGTCTTGACCTCCACTCAAATAGTGTCACTTGCCAATCATACAAATTCATACTTATGCATATGATTTCAATTGAAACTCGGTTCAATCCTAGCCTCCCACTTATTCACTAAGTTGATTACAACCTCTAAGGTATAATTACAAAATATTTGAATATGTGAATGTGTGTCAAGACAATCTTATTATTATTATTTTAAATCACTAAATTTATTGATGACTTCATGTCAAAGTTTTCTATACCATAAAATGTGTAAGGTTGGATACCATGACCAAGAATTCTATATCATCATCATCATACCATGACTAAGAATGCTACATCATCATCAGCAGCATCGTCATCATCTCAAGTGAACTGGGCGTTGGTCAATTCCTAAAACGCCATGGGATGAAAGATTGTGTCACCTTTGTGACACTAAGAAAGTTGAATATGAAAAATATTTTCTCTTAGATTGTCCAGCCTATACCCATATTAGATCTCATTTTCAAAATATTGATCACACTACCAACCTTCCTAACCTCTTAACTCAACAAAAGTATGGTGATCTTGGAAAGCTTGTCTTAATGCTTTTCGAGCACAGAAACAAAATTCTAAAGAATCACAAGTAATCACTTACCCTCTTAATGTCTGATAGAACAATTAGGTCTTAGTGGACGTTAATCATCATCATCATCATCATAATACAAGTGTAATAAAATAAAAGATAAAATTAAACCAATATTACAATAAATAAATGGGTTCTTAACACCAAACTACATATTCAAATTTACCCTTCTTTACTTACCATACATGTGAACTTTCACATAATTATTGTGACTTACCTATCTAATATGACTCCATTTTTAATAATTAAATAACCATCTTAACAATAAATAAATAAATTCTATACTTTGATCTTTTATGACACAATTTTTTTTTATTTAATTTTTTTTTAAATGATATAAAATTTTCATATTATTAAAAAAAAATCTCAAGTTCTATTTTTAAGGAGCCTTAAAGTTTTTAATTATCAAATATGACATTACAACAATATTTTATGTTCAATCTATGATGTGAATAAAACAATGAGGTTGATACATTTTTTTATTTATTTGAACAAGATATGAGATGTAGATAATGATGATGCCCCGTATCTCATTATATTTTATCCCATATCATTAGAATTTACATAATAAAGATATGATATTTAATATTATTATTATTATATTTTATGATTCTTATATGAGTGAATATACTTTATTTTCATAATTATCATATAACTATTCAATAATTATGTAGATAAACTATAGAAAGTGAGTAGGTAGTGAAATATATATTAATGGTGAAATGATCTAAAATTTATAAGAGATAATAAGAGTATCAAGAAGCATGTTATATGTAAAATTAAAGAAAAATCTACAACATTTGACAAATGACTCTCTTACATATATGTCATTGGAGTTAATTATATATATTTTGTCAATTGACAATATAAGAAGTTATGGTCTTTATTGACCATGAAAGTAACAACAATTAACTTATAAGATAAAATTTCATTTGCTTAATATTTTCATCATATTAATATTACTAAATTTATTTGATTTTAATTTATTTATTTTTAAATTAAAATATATTCATCAAATTAAAATCTCACAATCTATATATATATATATATATATATATATATATATATATATATATATATATATATATATATATATATATATATATATA
>ML778791.1:151252-162913 GCA_009831015.1 Picea engelmannii
TAATATAATTTTATTGTGATTATGAAAATGATGATTAACATCACTAAATTGATATATGGTCTTAATAAAGATTACTAACAATTCTTTATATATATATATATATATATAACTAACTTTATATAAGTAAAAAAAAAAAACATTTATAATTTATTATTATAATGAAATCTTCAAAATTTCACTTCCAAAAATAACAATAAAAAATAAAATGTAATTTCAGATTTTGAAATACACCTCTACTATAAAAATTGCAAGTTAAGAAACATGGATATGTGACTTTCAGAATTCCACTAAAGAAGTGGTGTTTTAAGTTAATCCATACAACGTCATGGGTATGGCTATATTTAAAATGTAAATAAATATCAGCCATGTAGTTGCCAACTGCACCCAGCTAATGTAAAAATAAGTCAAAGACAATAAACACGTGGAAATGAGAAACCAAAATCCAAAGTTTATAAACTATCAACCAAATTTTATAAACATAATGTTTAGTAAGGCCACTTAATTTTGAGTATCATACAAGTGAGTTCATGTTAATAAATGCCGACACATACACTCACGAGTATATATTAAATGTATGCACATACAACAGTCCAGGCGAGAAGTGGATTCTTTTACACAAGATCAAGCAAAACAATTTCGACATTAAAGCAAGGTTCAACGATTTTGTGGTGGGAACTTTAGAAGATTGGATAAGTGGCTCCTTAATAGTTGAAACCTAAACTATTATGTGGTTATTCCTATAGGTTGTGTAAATTGTGCTCTAAGAAAACGATTTTGTGTTTATTCCTATAGGTTGTGTAAATTGTGCTAGGCTCTTGAGACTTCGCTACTTTGGGGTGTGAAGTTATTGAAAATCAGTGTATTTTACACTTTGAAAGAATGGTTTATGGAAAGAAATATTTTGTTCAAATAGTTGATGAGATTCTTGGATATATATATATATATATATATATATATATATATATATATATATATATATATATATAATAATGAAGAGTCCATTCATTGGAGTAATAAAAACCTTTATTGGAACAACAATGAATATGTTTGAGGATAAACTAGTTATGGAGCTTAGATATGAGGGTTATGTCCCTGTGACTTTTAAACAATTGAGATAAAATATGATATGTAACTAGAAATAGATTAAAATTAATTAGACTAGTAGTGGCACATTGTTTTGGTGTTGTATCTATTGGTAAATAAAATGTTTTTGTTGCAGTGTCCTCCGTCCTTAGGAGAGATGCTCTTGAAGACAGTGAGTATATTAAATATAAAATCAAATTATCAGTTTCTATTTGGAAAAAGGAAGTTTATACCAGTGGTGAGGTTTGGAAGGAGAATTCTGAGTTTTTTCCTCATAAAACAAGGAGAAATTAAAGAGGAGGTAAGTCTAAAACAACTTAAAGGTCATGATTATTCTAAGTGGTGTGATCGCAAGGAACGAGTGTTTGAGAATGGTAGTGACGAAAATAGCCATTGGACATTCAAAATTGTGGATGAGATTGACAAAGAACTAGTAGAAAATTTGCATTGTGAAGGGAGCATTATTGCACAACACTCATAGAGGAGGAAATTGAAAGGGTTGTTGAGGAAAAGGTATCTCCAACATTTTCAAATCTTACTAGGCTAAGGTAAGATAGTTGGGATTGTCATCCGAGGTTTATAGCCTAAGTCAAAATTATCATTTGATTCACGAGCAATAAGTACAAGGAATCAACGTTGTTTTTTTTTATGATAATTCACTGTGTAAAACAAAACAAAATATAATATATATATGTACGACGTTTAAGAAAAGTAAACAAATGAATATCAATCTGAAAAGTATAGAAAAATACACAAGTGAGACAAAACAATAAAATGATTTATTAATTTCATTTTGAGATACAATAATAATCCTCTTTACAAACCCCTGGAAGGGTATGGACCAAAGTCAAATTTATAGGTCTCTGATATGCACCATACAAAAAGACTCTTACAACAAGAGAAAATTGAGACTACAGATCTAGATTAGCTTTGTTACAGAAGAATCATTTACTAACTCTGTAAAATAATCTCTATCGGTAATGAAATTTAATCCATAAACATATCATAATACACAGACTACCAAGAATAAATGTTCAACCTTTCAATAACAAGCTCTTGAAGTATTTGACTCAATCTTTGAATCTTGCTACCTTCAATATGACCCTGCTGTGAACAAGAGGTTTAAGATTCCTAGAAAACTCTGAATGAATGAAAAAGATAATCTCACAAGTGTATAAGAGAAGACCTCATATCAAAAAATTATTTCCTTACTCTCCCTCTTTTCTCCCTCGTGATGAACTTTTATCTCTTTCAAAATAATTTGTTGTAGTTTCAACTACCTTTTAAGTTAAGTCTTAATTAATTTTAACACCAATTAAGGAAAAATAATAATAGTAAAATAATAAATAATAATTAAGGGTATATTGAATAATAGCTAAGAGGTGGGATCCCTAATTATTTTTAAAATACTTTTAAGTTTTGATTCCCCCTTTTCTCTCCACAATTTATCCAAATAATAAAATAAGCCACCAATTAAAAACTCATATACCATGCATTTAAAGTTCCATTGTGTCTCCCAAAATCATTCACAAATTTTCCAATAATTAATTTTTTTTCCATCAAATAAACATATATGCGGGTTGTCCAAAAATGTGATATCATGTTGTCCCAATAATAAAATTCAAATAATAAATTAAACTCTTCATCCATTAGACATGAAATTCAAAAAGCATATTTTGTGTGTGAGGCACTTTGCCTCTTCTCACTACTTGTTGTTGCTTTATCTATTGATTTAGTTCTTTCAACAAGAGGTTGATTTGACCCTTGGGGTTGAATTTCACTAAAAAATGGAGACTGTGCATCATTATGTTGGGCATGAGAGGTGACTTATTTTGAAGACTCTTTAGAGGAGTTAGACTGAGAAGCCACTTTCTTTCCTTTATTTGTCGAAATCTCAATGGAAGTCTTTAATCTCTTACTGGCATGCGATGACTAAACAAGAGAAATGATATGGTCAAATTGTTGTGCATGTTGGCTCAATGGAGGTGGTGGAGAAGTGGCAATGAAATAGTGGACCAACCATTGTGATGAACTTCAAGTTTATGAACCATTTCTTGCCACCCATCATTGATGGGAACTTCTGGTTGGAGAGAAACATGAGAAGGTACATGAACATTTGAAAAAATATGACGAGGTTGGAAAGGGTTTTTTTTAGGTCTAGGATGATGTTGTAACACTCCTTGACCGATTAGGTTGAAGAACCCATCTTGAAACAATTGATTTAATTCTTGCGGGTCAACATCAAAATGAATAGAAAACCTGGGTCTCCTATGGCCTCTTTGCCAAAAATTGTTTATTTCCTTGTTTCCTGCTTTTCCACGGATACCTCTGCTGAAAAAAATCATATCTAAAGAAAATTCAAATAACAATATGAACCAAATAAGACCTTAATCATCGAATACTCTACCTAAACATAAAATTGAAATATTGGTTCTCTTCATTTCACGCATTAGAGTACATGCAAACAATTCATCACTTTTGTAACAACCCCTCTGTTATGACTAGGAAAGTGAAGCACAAAAGGTAATTTTTTTTAAAGCATTAGAAAAATAATGTCAACATATAATTTATAGCAACACCTAATCAATTACATCATAATTAAAATCATTACAAGCGACTCATCGTCGTAATCCATAACGATGCAACCAACGCATCAATCAAAATTAGTAACGAAACATAATTAACACATCATCGTATTAGATAATGACACAAATCAACAAGTATCATAAATGGCGACGCAAGATCAACTCATCACAAACATAACATAGAGAAACTACCTGCCCAACCTACCCTGCAAGGTTAGGACCTCCAAGACACATAAGCAATGCTCAAGCCCAGGATTCATCCGATTGATTTTGACCATTTAAGGTCTCAGGGTTGGCGACTGTTTTGAGGAATAATGTGTCTACATCCCACTAACACAATCAAGTCCAAACCAACTAGTTAAATCAATAATATCAACGATCATCAATGACGCAATAGTGTTCTAATAACCAGTCAAACATCACATAAATTCCAAGGCGCAAAAGAATTTAATTACTAGATCAATCATACAATGACATGCGTTAAGGCACAATGTAATCAAATTTATTTTATTTTCAAGGCACAAAAACAAACATCTACTTTACTTCAAGGAATGCGATTAATCAAATACTAAATTAAACAATACATCCACATTATTTTCAAGGCACGTGCATGATATGATTACTGATTTAGACTTAAATCAACATTTCTTCCATGGCGTAAGGGAATTCAATCACTCAATCATGTAGTCATTAATATTTAGTGGCGTAAGAAGTAACTACACCCATGAAAATCCATACATATCATGGTGTCAAATAATTATCAATTAAATTTCTGACACCAAATAAACATGTTCTAAAACAAACATATATTCACATGATTAATGGCACGAGAGTAGATTGAGTACTAAAGCAATTCTAAATCAACCTTGTATGAATGTGCAGAGTAAACTAATCACAACAAATTCAAGGTGCAAGTGAATAATTACAAGGCAATCACATATCAACTTCATTTACAGTGCACAAGTAAATTTAAATACTAAAATGATCATGCATCACTATTATTTCAAGCGCAGGAAAAATCAATAGTTTTGTTCCTTGAATTTATGTAGAAAGACCTAAGATTTTTTTTTAAACAACAGGTGAAACCTCATGCACCTTACCGACATACATAATTATATAAATTATATTACATTGCCAGTTTAAATTATAATACCATGTTGCTTCCTAACTTGGGATGACTTATATAAGTAATAAAACTCAAAATGGTATGTTTTTATTTTCACCTAATTTACCATTCTTATATACATATAGGTGTGAGATTAAAATAACACATTTAATAAAAGTATATATATAAGATATGAAATACACCAAATAATGAAAGATATTTATATGGCATAAAAAAAGGGGAGGATTGAAAGCTTATCGCAATAAAAACACACCACTTCAAAGATCAAAATCAACACATCACTAAACACTGGTAGACTTAAACACATGATGAATTTAAGGGTGTATTAGCATGAATGTGAGAATTAAGTAAACTCCTATCGATATGGAAGGTGATTCTTACCAGTCTTGGAAAGCACAGTCCCCTTTTTAGGATAAACGCAGAGATATTTAGGGGAAAAACACAAATACAATGATGGAAAATGCAGTCCCCCTTTTATGAAAATCGCAGAGATAATTCATGATAAAAATGCAGAGACGGTAAAGTAAACTCGCAGGAATATAAAAATGAATTGCAGAGACAATAGAGGTAATATCGTCGGGACAAATTGCTTGGTGAATAGGAAGCAAACGCAGAGATACACAATGATAAATTTCGCTGAGAAAAAAAACGAATCGTTGGTAAATAAGTAGCAAAACGTAGAGTAGAAAAGGGGAAAATACATGGCTATTTTCCCAGTCGTTGGGCAAGCAATAAAACATCAAACAAAGAGAAGGAGATACCCAATCGATGGGAAAGTGATTAAGGAGCAGAGATAAGTCTCTTCAGTGCAGAGAACAAAATTCACTGAGGTTATAAAATACACTAAAAATTTGCAGAGGATACATGAAAACGCAGAGATCCTGTATGAATTCGCTGAGGTGATAAAATCGATCAAAAATTCACAGATGATACATCTATAAAGGAAACGGTGAGGGGAAATACAAGTTCGTCGAGAAAAAGAGTGAGGGCGCAAAGATGAATACAAGATGAAAACACCAGGAATTATAATGTCTACCAAGTTGGGCGAGTGTCTTAAATCGCTAGGTTAAAGAAGGGTTACCAAACTGGTGTAATTAAAAACGCAATTGAATTTGGCAACTGATACCTCTTATGGATATGTGATGTGTAGTTATATCTGAAACATGCAGAAGGCATCAATGTATCCCTATACTAATTGATTAGTGAATTGTCAGAGCTGGAACCATCTGTCAAGGAGCTTCTATCGATATCCTTAGGGATAGAAGTGATGTCTAAGTTCTTGGAAAAATCCATCCCATCTCGTGATGTATGGATGCGTTGGAGTGACAGGCTCACCGATGTTGATGACTAAGAAATAGTTCTCCACCTAAGTATCCCATCGATATTGCGCAATTACCTCCCACTGCAAGCTTACGATATGAATTTTCATGTCTTTGGCCATCTAGGGACATGTCTTGAAGTAGGTGGAAATACTGCAAAGCCAATATTCGATAGTCTCTGCATTCATTAACCTGAAAAATTGCACTATTGAAAGAGCGCATTGATATGCACATGTGTTGGAGATCGTCTCTACTTCATACATAGTAATTCATGTAGAGCCATAGTTAAATATTGAATTGGTGTAGTTACATTGGATATGGATCCTTTCACGGTGGAATACTTTTCATTCACCACTTAGTTTTCTATGAGGATCGACGATGTGCAGAGAGACAACTGGAAATTGGGTGTATTAAGGAAGTAATTTCCCATGCTCAAAAGGGCGCATTCAGGTCTCGTGCAATGGACACTTTGAACAACCCTGAATAGGGTGCAATGGAACCCCTTGATAGATGACACACTATAATCCCTAAAGAGGGTGCACTAGAATCCATGAGAAGGATGTTGAACTGTGAGAAAAATAATTTGAAACTAGTGGATGGCCTATCATCCAAATATCCTTGTCGAGCATAACTTAGTTGGCATGTAGGCTTTGATACCAATTGATCTAAAATGTAGACCTAAATATTCATGAAACAACACAATGTACATTGGAAAATAGAACAAAGACAATGCTGCAAAAAATAAATATGTAGAGCATACAAAATGGAGAAGACGTGATTAAACAAAAAATGACCATCAATCTATTCAGTAAGAGAGGGGTTCCCTTTATTAATTTGGGTGATGTTTTCCTTTGCAGTATTAGCTGCAACAAATGGAAGTTGTTGGTTTATTTTGGAGTTCCCTTCTCAACAAGACTTGTGAAATGTTTTTACAATGCAACTAAATGACACAAACTAACATACTAATAGTAGTTCTAGAGTTCCCTTCTCAACTAGAGTGGCAAGGGTTATTTACAATGTAACTAGATAATGCAACTGACATATTAAATCTTTATTAACAAGCTCCTTGCTCAACAATATTGGTGAGGGAAGTTTAGGACATAAATTACTGACATCCTACTAAATGTTCTCATGCTGAGTGGCGAAGGAAGGGGTGTGGCCTTCTTGGTGGACCAAGAGATATGTATCTATTTTTGTTAGGGACCTAACCTCCTTAACCCCTCATGTAGGTAAAATAATATATTTCCTTGTAATAAAGGCCAATATTAATAAGTCCTAGCAATAAGGAAGAATAAGTTAAATGTAAGAAGACCTAATAGAAGCTTCCGCTTCTAGAAGGATCTTCCTCTAGATTGTTTTTTTGGATAGATAGATTTAGTATAAATACGAATAGAGGGTATGAGAAGTTTTGTCTTGAAGAATTATTGTAATAGATCTCTACTCTGTTGGAGGTTTCCCTGTCGAAGAGGCAAGTGAACATTTTTTCCTATCAATAAAGGTATAATTTTGGTGTTGTGGTTCCATATAATTTAATGTTTTGTTGTTATCTCTGCAATATTTACGTATTTTTTAGCTATTACAGTGTTATTCTCTACATTATTTCTCTTTTATGCTAATATAATAGACCCGGTACCTTACCAGTGGTATATGAGCATTTTCCTCGATAGAAAATTGTGGGTTAATTTTTTTTTTCAGGGTAGAGACGTATTCTGACATCGTAAAGCTACAAATATCTTTTGTTACGTGCATAAAACTGAGATATTGGGATGAGTACTACTATTGGACCAATTCTCCAGTTTCCCCAGGGTACTCTTGGCACAATGATGAGTTTGTCTACAAAGGTTGTTTGTATTTAATTAAACAATCACAACTTAAATCCACGGTACTTTTTGAGCTTCATGCTACACCCACAGTTGTGCACTTAGGGTTTACAAAAACCTATGACTGTGTCAAGCGTTCTTTTTTCTGGGATGGTATGAAACAAGACATTCACAATTTTGTTGCAAAATGTGATGTTTTTCAATGCAACAAGGGTGAAACAGTCAAAGCTCCTGGCACACTACAACTACTTCCGATTTCACCTGCTGTTTGTTGGGATATCTTTATGGATTTTATTGTGGGATTACCTAAATTGGGAAATAAGTCAGTCATCATGGTGGTCGTTGATATTATTTCCAAGTATGCTCATTTATGTTCTCTTCAACAACCATTTACCGCCTCCACTATGGATCAAATTTTCATGGATCAACTCTTCAACCTTCATGGCATGCCTCATTCTATTGTTTCTGATTGAGATCCCACTTTCACCAGAAACTTTTGGAAAGAATTGTTCCAGCTATAGGGAACCCAATTGTATCCCAACACAGTTTATCATCCCCAAACTGATGGTCAAATAGAAGTTATCAAAAATGTTTGGAAAAATATTTTTGTTTTTCATATGAAAGGAAAAATCAGTTGGATCAATAGTTACCACTCGCTGAATGGTGGTACAACACTTCTTACCATACAACTAACCACATGAATCATTTTGTACCAGTTTATGGACAAAATCCACCTTTAGTTCTTTCATACCTTCCAGGTGTCTCGAAGGTTCAGGAGGTTGACAAAACAATTACAGTTCGAGAGGCTATTCTCCGCACCCTCAAAGAGAATTTGGTCATGGAATAGAATCACATGAAGAAAAAGGTATATAAATGTCCCTATGAACATCAATTTGTTGAAGGATACCAAGAGTTTCTTTGACTGCAACCTTATAACAAACTTCACTCAAGGATGACCATTGTATGAAAATGGCGCCTAAATTTTATGGTCCTTATACCATTATTAAGCATGTGGAACAAGTGGGATATTAGTTATGTTTTCCCAGTCATTCTAAGCTTCATCATGTTTCTCATGTCTCCTGCTTAAAGAAGGTGATTGGAACTAAGTTCCAAAATCAAACCAGCCTTCTCGAGTTGGATGAAGAAGGCTCCATATGGTTGAACCCACAAGTATTTTTGGACCAGCATGAGTGTCTTCTATGTCAGCGCACCATCACAGAAGTGTTAGTCCAGTGGAATGATACAACTCCACTAGATGCCACTTGGGAACCAGCTACCATTTTGCAGCAATTTCCTCATCTCAAGCCTTATGGAAAATGATTTTTTTAAGGAGGAATAATATATTTCCATGTAATAAAGGCCAATATTAATAAGTCCTAGCAATAAGGAAGAATAAGTCAAATGTAAGAATATCTAATAGAAGCTTCCACTTCTAGAAGGATCTTCCTCTAGATTGTTCTTTTGGATAGATAGATTTATTATAAATAGGATTAGAGGGTATCAAAAGTTTTTTCTTGAAGAATTATCGTAATACAAATCTTCTTTGTTCGAGGTTTCCCCCTTGAAGAGGAAAGAAAACATTGTTTCCTATCAATAAAGGTATAATTATGGTGTTTTCGTTCCATATAATTTATTGTTCCCTTGTTATCTCTGTAGTATTTCCATATTGTGTTGTTATTACAGTGTTATTCTCTGCATTATTTCTCTTTTCTAATAATATAATAAACATGGTACCTTACAATTTTGGAATTATTACATAGTTATGAGAACTAACGCCCATTATACAAGCTTCCACTGGTTTTGTAAACCAACATCATTAAATATTTACATAACTAAATTTTAGTTTCACATGTTGTTCTGATTGATTGTTGTCACATTTTAGAAATCTTGACCTTGACAACAATTTCCATGATACCTTGTCAAATACCATTCATCACCTCTTTTTCAAGTCAATAAAAACAAAGCACCACCATAGCCTCTCTAACGGTACTATTTTCATGAACATGTTTGCACATTTTTCTCTAGTATGGACCAATCCACCTCCATCGATAACATGTCTTACAAAGTCGTGCATTGTCCCATTTTTATACGTTAGACGATTAGTCAAATGCACAATGATTTGACCAACACATAACACCTTATCATGTACTTTTCCAAACTTACCCAATAGATTCTTGAATGCTTACGAAACATAACCTAAGGTATGTCTCATGTTGTCCAAATTTTATGAATCATAAACAAAGACTAAATCACTGCAACCACTGTAGGTGATACTCATGCCTCTAAAATATTGAAGCACCCATTTCACTATTGTACCTATATTTTCCATGTTTCCACCTAAAACTCCAAAAACATGTGAAATATCTTACCATTGCATCACATACATAAAAATTTCTACTAGAATATGATACACGAGACATATAACCCTTTTCTTCTTCATTACTAGGGCATAAAATTGGAGAAAGATTACAATGGAAACAAAAAGGGATGTTTATCGGTTTCACATCATCCATACCAAAATTCTTGAGAATATTATCCACATACTCCTGTTGTGACAACCAAATCATACCATATTTCCTATCTCTATGTATTTCCATGCCCAATATTTGTTTTAACTAATCCTAGATCCTTCACATCAAATGTCCTAGCCAGATGATCCAACTTGTTGATCTAAAACATGATTTTTCTTTATATAATCATAACATATAGCACCACGATAATTAACATACCATAAACACAATGGTTGTACTCACTTATTGTAAAATTTGTCTCACAATGGTTGTACTCACTTATTGACCTCTGGTGTATATCAAAGGTATTTTTTTCACTACTGCAACAATTGCTTCATCAACCTGTACCTCAATTGTTCCAACTTTGGCCTTGTCTCCATCAAAGGTCAATGCAAATGCTTCCACCACACCTTGATGAAATCCTTGGAGTTTTTCACAGAATCTGTAGCAGCCAACATCTCTGAACATCTGGCAAATCTCAAGGTGAGATTCCAGATAAGTTATGTCACTGAGCTCCTTCCTGAGAAAATTTCCTCCTTTCTTCAATTGCAATAACGGTTTTCAATACCTTCACTACAACAAAATCAAACGTGGGAAGATACAGTGGCGCTGATAGGGGACGAATTGAAGTTCGGGCGAAGGAAAATGCATGGTATGAGGGAAAAAGGTTTGAATGAAGACCCTTGATAAAGAATGAAAATCCAATCACAGTGATGATTGTATCATTCGATCAAGACGGAAAAACCATGTGATGGATCAGGTAAAAAAAAAATGATGTGAGCTTATGGTGATCGGATCCACTAGATTAGGGTTAAATAGATATCATTAAATAATCATAACAGACAAACAATCACTTGCCCAGATCGTATTATGATTTGATTTCAGTTGATTTTGGCAGCACTTGACATGATGATGTTGTGTACCGATGGTGGTTTGAAAGTCCGACGAGATAGTCTGACGGTTAATCGACTTTGTGCTTTCAACAACTTAAAATGCTTCACACATATCGTTTTATCTACCAAAAGAGACAATTTTCGGCAACTTAGAATACTTTGAGAAAAATGCCCTTAGCTGCTGAAAGTGAAATTTTAGAGCTTTTCTAATAAAAGTACAGACTCATCACTTATTTGAAAAGGAAAATCCAAAGCTCTTCTTAAAGACCTCTAACTCAAAAATCATTCATCTAGTGATCCATCTTATTACCTAATGAAAATAACT
>ML778791.1:171229-212141 GCA_009831015.1 Picea engelmannii
GCGTACTGTCTCCAAAAGAGTGATTTTAAGAAACTGACAAGTGTAACTTTCTTCATGAAAATGATCTTAAAGAAGAGCTAGATCTTCTATCACCATGTCATTATCATGTCATCATCTTGATAACCAAAAATGAGGATAACAGCCACAGAGAGAAAAAATATGCTTGTGGACTCTTCTTGTTCATGACTTCCAAGAGAATAATGCTCTGGAAGGACAACATGTCAAGGGACAAAACTCGGTCATGGCTTCCAAGAGATCTTCATTGGATGGAAGAAAATCACTCTGGAAGGAATACATGTTGAGGGTCGCGTCAGGGGTAAGGAGATTAGGCTCCAGCAGCCCTATCAAAGAGATCACCATGTCAACTACTAGATCCAAATCATCAGAAGTTGAAGTCATGGGAGACAATGCCACATAATTGACATGCAGCGGGGGTGATACTGTCATCATATAAGAACCATTCTAGGAGGTAATCCAATCAGGACTGATGAATGAAAGTTGATCAATAGTCACCATTCTTCCATCATGAGGGAAATATATCACACAAAAAAAAGTGGATACAATCACTCTCATGGCATAGACATAATCCCACCCAAGGAGTAAAGTGAAATCCAAGGGGTCTCGGACTACCATGACATCAATAAAGACATTTTTCCCTCCCAAAGTTACCGAAAACTAAGGAAGGGTCCCTAAAGGTTGACTATTTCTTATGTTAAAATCTAAGAGATTCTGTGTAACCGACACAAGCTGAGGACAACCCAAAGCGTTTCAAGCAACATAGGACAAAATACTAATGGATGCACCTTCATATATCAGTGTTTGAGGAATGTCCCGACCACAAACCTGTACTGTAATCTGGAAAGGAATGTGAGAGGGAAGATGAGATCTAGTTAGTGCACCCCAATCAAAAAGGATGGCCTCATTGCTTGGAGGGGGTTTCATGGGAGAAGGTGGAATGCCCCCAAGCATGGTAGATTCTGTATCAATGAGAAAAATGTGGGAAATATCAAGTTTACTCTCTAGAGGGAGAGTAGGATCGACTAATGATGTGATCGGGTCGACCACGTAGGCACTCTTCAGAGGAAGAGTGGGATTGACTGATGATGAGATCAGATCAACCACACAGGCACTCTTTAGAGGAAGGGACTAGATCAACCACTTTGGCACTCATCAAAGGAGGAGTGGGATCGACCGATGACAGAACCGGATCGACCACGTGGGTTTCATTCTCCAAAGGGAGAATGGGGTCGACGGGTGGAAACAGATCGATCGCTTTGGTGTCACTCTCTAGTGGGAGAGTGGGATCAACCGAGGATAGAACTAGATCAACCACTTTAACACTCTTCAGATGAAGGGTAGGGCTGACCGATGATGGAATTGGATCAACTACGTGGGTTTCACTTTGTAAATGAATATTGGGGCTGATCGATGATGGAACTGGATCAACTACTTGGGTTTGTGGTTCAATCGAGGAGGAAACTAGATTGACCACCTGATCAACCAGACTGACCAGGGATGGAGCCGGATTGACCAGTTCATCAACTAATGAAAGGTTGGTAAGAAGAAGACAACTATCAAATTCCCTTGTATGTTATGCAAAGGTGATCATTATTCTCACATTTTTCCTCACATGGAGTCGCCATTTACAGAGTGGAGTCGATGTCACGGACGTGAACCTAATGGCTCAAAGATCATCAAGTTCGATGTCACAAATGTGAAGCCTCACTTACCTTACTATGTGTCTTTCAAAATCGACATGGATTATTCTAAATATACCATCAAACAAGAGGTCATTAATGAAGGTGTTTCCACTTGCGTGATGTCCTTAGCCTGTTGGAAAGATATCGGTTCTCCAACCCTTTCAAAGTTGTTGACCATGTTGACCGCATTCGACGGTCATTCCTTCCGCCCTCATGGTATTATACCCTCCTTTTCGATCCAGTTAGGTGGGAAGATGGTAGAAGTGGAAGTAGAGGTAGTTGATGCACCTCTCGATTATAACTTGTTACTAGGTCTCAATTGGACTTATGCTATGGTCACCGTTGTATCGTTCATTTTCCACACTCTTTGTTTTCCTCATCAAGGGGATATTGTGATGATCGATCAATTATCCTTTGAGTACTCTAGTCCAAACACATTTGTTGGACCATCGATCCCTGTGGTCGACAATTCTCATCTAGCAATTGAGAATATCGGTGTCTAAATGTATTCTTCCCTCATGGGTACTTTCGACTTCTTGGTGCCAATTCACCACATTTACGCCGTGTCTAGTATGCCTGCTTCAGTAGAGAGGTCCATCCCTTTTCACACTTCTTATTTCAGTGAACCTTGGACCCTAACTTCTCCAACTTTATCGATTGAAGGTCAGTCTCATGTTGGCATAGCTATGCCACTATCAGCAGCAGAGATCGCCTATCAAGCTATCCTTGACGCTTCTACCGAACCTGATCCAGTTCCCTCGTAGACGGTTAAGGAAGATCCAGTTCCCAGGCCCGTGTGGGACACTTCGTTATCTTGTTCACATGAATTCTTGGATGAGACTTTGCCTTTGTATGAATCCATCCTTGAAGCCATGAATGTTTCCGAGAGACCTTGGGACGATATGCATCATCGGTCTTATTTTCTCCCAAGTCTTGAAAAAATTGAGCAAGATGATTTTAGATCTCCCCTGAGTGAGATAGTCGGTCATGCCGTAGTTCCACTTGATACACATGACATTTACGCCGAAGGGAATATGGTGAGTATTTCTCACACCATCCATATTGATATCTCTCGTACCCCTGACAATATTGAAAACGTAAATATAGGTGCAGATTGTTCACCAGAGGAGACTCTGATATACACCAACCTCTTCAAAGAATTTTGAGACGTATTTGCTTGGTCATATGAAGAGATGCCAAGGATCGACCCCATATTATTGAACATGACATTAGGACTTACCCGGATGCTAAACCCGTTCAACAATGTCTTAGAGATGCTAATCCTAGGAAGTCTCCCACTATTAAGGCAGAGGTAGAGAAGTTACTTAATGTAGGCTTTATCTACCCATTTCCCTTGACTGAATCGGTATCCAACCCCATTCCTGTGAATAAAAAGAAAGGAACCATCCTCGTGTGTATGGACTTTCGTGACCTGAACAAGGCCTGTCCTATAGATAACTTCCCCATGCCTTTCATTGATCAGATCCTCGATGAGTGTGCGGGAAGCGAAATATTTTCTTTTATGGACGGATTTTCAGGCTATAACCAAATCCAGATCAAACCCAAAGACCAAGATAAGATGACATTCATATGTCCTTGGGGCACGTTTTCATACCGAAAAATGCCTTTTGGCCTAAAAAACGCCGGAGCGACCTTCCAACGAGCCATGACTTTCTCTTTTCATGATCTCAAACACATAGTCGAAGCTTACCTCGATGATATTTCTGCTCACTCTCGCAAGAGAATGGATCATGCTACACACCTTTGATTGTTTTTTGAAAGATGTCGCTACTATAGAATCTGACTCAACCCTCATAAATGCATATTTTGCATTAGATTTAGCCGTCTCTTAGGATTCTTAGTCTCCGAGATAGGGATCATGGTAGATCCACTTAAGGTTGAGGAAATTCTTCAGTTGCCTCCCCTGCACACAATTAGACAACTTCAAGGTTTATAGGGGAAAGCTAACTTTTTGCATCGATTTATCGTGAATTATGCCAATATCACTAAGGGTTTCATGCCCTGATTGAAGAAAGACACCCCATTTATCTAGGATGAGTGAGCCCGACAGTCTTTTGATGCTTTAAAGAAAGCCTTGGTATTCGCCCCTCTGCTGAAATCTCCTAATTATAGTAGAGATTACTTGTTGTATATCACCGCGTCGGAAGAGACCATTGGTATGGTTCTAGTTCAGGAGGATGATGAGCTGCACGAGAACGTCATCTACTATTTTAGTTGGTTCTAGTTCAGGAGGATGATGAACTCCGCGAGCATGTCATCTACTATCTCAGTTGAAATTTAGCCGGTCCTGAACGAAATTTCTTAGACGTTGAAAAGCTAGCTTCGGCTACCATCCACGCAGACCAACGTTTACGACACTATATATTTCTTTGCAAAACTACTGTGGTTGCTGATGTTAATCCATTTCAATACGTCCTCACTAGATGTATCATAGGCAGAAAATATAATAAATGGATTGTCATCCTACAAGAATTTGATCTCGACTTTGCTTTGGCCAAGTCCAAGAAATCACTAGTTTTTGCAAAGTGAATATCCAATTTCCCAAGGTTAGACGAAGATGTTATTCATGTCAATTCATTCGCATATGAACACATTTTCCTTGTTTTGTCATCTGACCCCTGGTATGGAGATATTGTTTTATACCTTCAAACCTTGAAATTTGCTTGGAATATCTCACGAGATGATCGACGATGTGTTCGATACCAATCCAAAAAGTATACAATCGTTGGTGACACTTTGTATCGTTGAAGAATAGACATCATCTTACGTCGTTTCTTAACTCATGAAGAAGTCGATTTAGTCCTTAATGATTTCCACAAAGGGGCTTTTTGCGGTCATCTATCTAGGCTTGCTACAACCCAAAAACTCTTGCAAGACGATTACTTCTGGCCAACTATATTTAAAGATTGTATTGAAGAAGTTAAGAAGTGTCACCCTTGCCAGGTGTTCACTAAAACAATGTGCTCACACCCAACCCCTCTCCACCTGGTCATTACCATCAGTCCCTTCACTAAGTGGGGAATAGATTTTTGTTGATTGCAACCCAACTTTGGCTGCGGGGCATCAACACATTATCATGGTTGTCGACTACTTTACCAAGTGGGCCATGACTACCTTGAAATTCGATGGGAAGACTACATCTTTTTTCGTATTCAACCAAATTATCGCCTGGTTCGGTATCCTGAGTGAGATTGTCACGGAGAATGGAAGTCATTTTCATAATGAAATGATGATAGAACTAGCATCTAAGATGGGGTTTAAACATGATCACTCGTCTCCTTATTACCCCTAGGAAAATGGGCAAGTAGAGGTCGTCAATAAGTCTCTCAAGACCATTTTGCAAAACGTTGTCAGTCGGAGTACTCCAACTGGCACATCATGTTATATCCTGCACTTTGGGCATACTGAACCTCGGTTAAGAATGCCACCGGTTTTTCTCCTTTTTAGTTAGTACACTGTGTGGAGTCGATACTTCCCGTTGAATGTGAAATCCCTTCTCTCAAATTGGCAGTTGAGCTCCTACCTGACACTTTGGATTTAGAGCGACGCCTTGTTCACCTAGAGAGTCTTGATGAGCAACGTCAAGATTCCTTTATGACTATTGAGGCAAATAAGAAATGTGTCAAGGTTCAATATGATAAGTTTGTCTGTCCCCGGTTGTATGTTGAGGGTGATTTGGTCCTCTTGTATGACCAAGCTAAAGAACCTCTAGGGGCAGGAAATTTTAAACCCATGTGGCACGGTCCTTATATTGTGCGACTTGTTCTAGAAAAAGGAGCCTACGAGTTGGAAGATTATGAAGGGAATAAATTGGATGAGCCAAGAAATGGGCTCTACTTAAAAAGGTACTACGCTTGATCCCTAGGCTTGGGCGAAACCCTTTGTATACTAATGTAAATTTAGTGTATATACACCTTTTCCCCTTTTTTGTTTTTGGCTTGCTTATCGAGTTTTCCCTTTTGTTGGAAGATGTCAACAGAATATTTGGTCTACATAGGATTCACAGACGGAGCCAGTTGTCATACATGGAACTTAGCTTCCACCGATTGGGTGATTTACTCATCTGAGGGTTTGCTGGTGTCTTTAGGTGACATATGCCTAGGGCCGTCCATGAATAATGTGGCCGAATATAGCGTCGTTATAAAATTATTGCACGATGCTATCTCACATGGTATTCACTATATAGAGGTGCACATGGATTCTTAGTTAGTCGTACATTAGTTAAACGGTCATTAACGTGTACATGATCTGACGTTACTCCATCGATTCCTATGGGTACATCTTTTAGAATGACATTTTGATTTTATTACATATTTTCACATTCCTAGAAGTTCTAATCATGTATCCGATGCCTACGCTAATTATGTTTTGGATTGGAATTTGTCACATTAATAAAGAAAAGAAGACCATTAAATCAATGAACACATTGTAAGATATAAGTACAATCGAAGATCCCTTTTTATTATATTTCCAAAAAATATGGTGTTTTATATTACAAAATTGGGGATAAACCCCTCAAAAATACATATACAACCGATATGCATGTCCTATGATATCTATGCCTGTGGTACTGGATGAGTCTCGTGATATAAAACCACAGTGTTGGTGAGACACCGGAAGAGTTTTACCCATGCCCTAGGGACACTGACAACCTGCCTCTGCAAGGCTTCAGGTAGATCCTCCACCTGAACCATATGAATCCTCTACATCAAATGCGATAGGTTGCCCTGCATGTTCTGAAGGACTCTCTCCACTCCTCCTCCCACTGCCTCATCCGCCTGGTGCCTCCACCTGTGTCGTAGGAATCCCTCTGGACGTTGCGGACCCACATCTGCAACCACACAAGTATCGAGTTAATATTTAAAAACACCATCCAATTTTTTTTTTTTTCTTTTAAAATACAAAAATACAAAAATGAAATATATAAAAAACATTGTTTACCTATGGCACCGTAGGAAGATCCTGGTGGAAGTGGAATATCAAGATCACCTCTAAAATCAGTTCCCGCATAGGGATAGTCGTCCAGAGCTATGATTTGTCTCCCCCACCAGAAGAAAAAATAATTGTTGTAGGGTGTCACCACCCTACCTCTGCCTTGTCATCTCATGACCTCGACCCATTGCGCCATAGTTGGATCGCATGGCCCTCTAGGAATGATCTCCACTCTAGGTCCTAGGATTGAGATCTGATCGAAAAAGAAGCTACAAAGGATAGAGGCAAACCCCAAATTTCTCTTTTCCCCCTGCTTGCACTCTGTCTGCTAACCTTTCATATTGGTTAGCAGTGAGGTACACCAATCATACACGGTAGGTCTCGCACACTACAGTGCGTAAAACATAATCAGTGTCGATGCTTGATGCAGCAAGGCTGACCCTATAATCTTGGGAAGCACGAGCACAATAATCTTGAGGCTGAGGTTACCTATAGCCTACATAGGGATTTGACTTCCCACCATGGGAGTCCCTACAACATAGTGGGCCTCGATGTATTCTTCGACCTTCATCCCACTTCCAGCCCCACGTGACTTAAGGTCCATGACCTCTCCTTGGCATGAAAGTCCTGTCAAGAAGTAGATGTCCTCTACTTCGATCCTTAATGGTTTCCCATCAAGGATAAAGCTCTCGCTATCTGGATCCCAATAGCCCACCAACATTTCCAATAACCTCACTTGGACCCTCATTCCTTTGAGAGCCCAAAAATTGTATAAACCACATATTTTCAATGTCGCTTGAGCCACCGGATCCATTTCCACTGCTGCATCTACCTCCTCATGCTCTCTCTCCCTCCACTCCAACACCATCCTGCAAAAACCAAATCAATTTTTGAGTTAAAAACTATTTTTTTGCCATTCTGCGCATGTATACGCAGTTTATCTAGAAACAATCATGGGTAGAGCATGATATACGCCCCCTGTAGTTCACACAGAGGCATATATATGGTCGTATATGCGACATATTAGCAGAAACCCGCGTATACCGAAAAACACAATTTGCGCCCTTAAAAACTAAAAAAATGGATCCCAATTAAAAATTGTAAACCATGGAATTTGAAGAGGATGGGATGAAGAGTTACCTAGACTAGACAACTTGCGATTCCATTGCCTATTGTCATTTGAATTCTGAAGGTATGTTAGTCCAAATTGCACTATTTTGGGTGAAAATGAAAATGACATACTAAATTGTGATTTTATTACTATTTATAAAACATTTTTAACCATTCAATATAGTTTTATGCTATTTATTTGTCTAATGGACTAATTCAAAAATGGTTTTAAGCTGGTTTTTGTAGTTTTGACTCAATTTTCTTACAGATTTCAACGTCATGGTTGGTCGTTCGTATCCTCAGGCAGGTATATTCATAACCTAGCATATAGGATACATATTCACTACATCGTGCAGTTTTGCATTATCCTTCAATTAACACTTTTTACGCCTTAGGTATGAACCCATTTATTACGACACATTAACCTTCATCTACTACATAACATTGTTAATAAATGGTAGAGACTTACCAAACATGGGTACCCTAGTTAGAACCTCTTTGTCATTTGGCGCCCATGCCGAGATTTTCCTTAGGACTGGGAATCCATTAGAATTCGACACATGACTTTACAATGAGCCTCATTTCTCATTCATTTACACACGGCCTTATCACCTGCAGACTCCCAGAACACGAGTCTTAGTTAAGCTCTTTTCGGACTCGTTACTAAAAATTGAAAAGATCGTCGAGTGATTTGTCCCTTTCACACTCGTTAAAATTGGATTTGAAAGATCATGAGTCTTAGTTAAGATATTTTCTGACTCGCTATCAAAAATGGAAAAGATCGTCGAGTGAACTTGTCTTCTTCACACTCGTAAATTGGATTTGAAAATACGTCTATTTGGCACAAGTTTACCCCTTTTTCACACCAAGTACACTAAAAGATATAAAAAGGGACATTTTTTGGAGTTAAATTGTGATTCCATCTCATGCCCTTGCTTGCAGTATTGAGCCTTTAGTCGGTTCATGCTTTGCATTATAAACCATGGCCCAAGCAGTTCGCATCCTCAACTAAGCAGAGACTTGTCTATATCCTTCAGAATTTGACACCCTATACCCTGGAGAGAACATTGTTGGTTGTGGAGCCTAATTATCTTCCTGATTTAGAGGTCTTTTACTTTCAGCCATGTTTATACCCCATGAAGTATTTACACCCCAGAAGTATGTACACTCTTCCATGTGGGGGAGTGCAGAGGGGGGGTACCCCCTCTGCGGGGTCTGGGGGGATATCCCCCCGTCTGGGTGGTCTGGGGGCAAGCGGGCCCCCAGCGAGAGTTTAGGGGAAGCGTCCCCCGATGGGGGCTCAAGGGAGAATCCCCCAAAGGAAAAATTTCCTTGTAAATGTATATTGTAATTTCATTGTAAATCTGGACCGTTCATTATAAGGTTGCAAATCCAACGATAGAGATTATGTTAGGGTTTTTTACCCTAGAAGGCAACACTCTTTTATGAGGGAAATGTATTGCAGTGATGGTTGATGGTGAGTATTGTATTTTGAGATAGGAGACTATGAGAGAAAGAAGAGGAAGTTATAGCGGGTTTGTTGTAGGTTGTATCCCTTCATATGCAAGATAATAATAAAGGAAGGACCTGGCAATTTCTCTGGTGGACATAGCCCACACTGGGTGAATCACGTAAATCTTTGTCTCTATTGTATTGTGTATCTTCTGTGTTTTGTTTTCGCATTTGTTTTATTGTATTTCTCCACGGTCCTATTTTTCTAACAAACATCACCTCAAGTGTCCATCTCTCGAATGCATTTCATTTCATTGAGCATAGGTATGTTCCACTACTAGAACTAGTTTTTCTTACTTGCAACACTTGTTCCCTCCTCTGTATCATAGCATTCAATTGTTATGAAAAAACAAAAAAATATGGACGGGAAGGGAGCACTATATTGTAATTGGAAACAATCATGTCGCCTTTCGACAGAGCACAAAGTTATTGAGTCCTTGCATCATCATAATTTTGGGTTTAGCATGGCCTTAGAAATTTGATCTCGTTACATAATTTTCTCTATCGACTGGTTAATCTTCCAACCACTATAGAGAACATTATGGATGCCTCCTGCATCTAATTGTCAAATCATTAAGTCTATGTTGCCAGAATCCACCGTATGTCTCATGATCTTGTTCAAAGGAAATCTATCAACCTGTGTTGGCTACTCCTCGAAAATCTTGACTTCGCATGTCGGCCATACCCTCAGTTTGTCTCAGAATAACATGATACTTTGGTCTTATGATGTACCCTGGCCCTACTTTCATCATTGGTACGTCACCTTGAACCAAGCAATCGAAATTTCATCATGGGTTGTTGACTAGGTGGTTTCCCTTATGTTCGACGGAAAGACATCTATTCACACTTTAGGATTTTTTCAGTGTCTTGAATGCCATTAGCCTTATTGGATGTTTCCTCACATTTGTTAGCAATTTTCATCACTAGCTTCTATTTAGGGGGTCTTTTTCGTGTACCACTTGCATTTGGCACATGCGAAAGACGCACAGGGTCGTTGGTTCATGAACATGTTCTTCATCTAATCTCCACCAAATCATGAGTCTCCTGCTTTCCTCCTCGTGTTGACTGATGAGAGATGCCTTAATGATCTCCTTTTAGCGGGTCTCTTTCCATCGACTTCAACTCATGTATTTTGGATATGAGACTTAGAGTTTTTTTAGTACCTTGAGGTTTACAGTCATTAGTGGTAAGCTCTCTCACCATTGACAGATGAGAATAAGTCAATGTCTCCTGATCAATGGATCTCTCAAATGTTCGACACCAACTCCTTTATTCACATTTGTAGAGATGTACTCGGTGCCTTGATACCTACTTTCATCATTGGTAGGTTTTCTCGCGTTTGTTAACGGTATACCTCAATGACCGGTAATCAAATGATGTCTCATCGTGTTCGACCTCAACTCATTTATTCACATGATGTAGACTTGCACCATTGGCAAATTGTATCGAAGACTTGAATACATCACTTTGAATACATAGCTTTCTTGAGTTGTTGCTTCCATTTCATCGGGCCAGTACCTATTTGACTTCAACGATCATGGGATATTATATTGTACTCCTTGGTATACAGATATCTTCAGATTGATTTTGAGACTGGTTTTGCTGGGCATTGTTCATGACTATGACATCTATTGGCATGCAATCGCATTTATATTTTCCTACTCATAACCATGAAAGCTTGTTGGTATATTTTCTACATGGATCTGCATTGTATTTTTGGCAGCCATGTATGCAAAGTCAATACATAATGTAATGAGAAATCAAGTTCATCTAGTTGGTTCTCTACCACTCCACTTCTGGGTTATTTATAATGTATTTCAGCCATCGAAGATACTCCTTTGATCTCACACATTAGGGGGCATCTATTATAGCAAGATTTTCCTCACCATTGATATCTTGCACAAAGGGCCTTTTTCCATTTTCCCTATACAGACTTATCAAACCCCTTTTTGATAAATCCAGAGCCAAATATATATATATATATATATATATATATATATATATATATATATATATATTCCACATATACACTCCCTAACTACTTTGCAAGATGCATATACAATTGATGCTCCACTACAACTCGTGTATATCGGGATTTGTGACATAAAATACAAAATGAAGTCGGGTTTCCATGTCATGACAGAAGATCTCTGATCTTTGGCCTTCCATATACTGGAAAGGTTCTGACTCAGCCCTTCAGTTGCATTCTGGAGGCTATAAGAGAACAATTTCGAGCTATGGAAAAAGGAGAGAAAGGATTCAACTTTGAGAGAAAAGTTACTCTGGAGAAATTACTTCATATTGAGTTTACATTCCTTTGTCCCTCAAGTCTGAACACAATGTTCAGCCCCCAAGATCTTCCCTTATTGTCAAGAGAATATCTTTATCTCTTTTCTATGAGATTTCCTTTGGTGGAGGATTGAAGTGGTGGAGACCCAGTTGGAGGGAACCTGGTTTCTTGGTTTCTAACCGTGCTGACATGGAAATATGTAATATTGATACTTCTGTTGATCAATTATTAATAGAAATACTCCTTTATCGTCCAATCAATATCTTGCGAATATATGATTATTATCCATGGGCATGTTTGTAATGTTTATTAATGGATTGTGCTATCTGATGTGCTAACTCATTTTATATATTGTCACTATATACTTGCATTTCTTGTTCATTGAGAACTTCTTGCAGGTATAAGGCTTTGGGTCAAAGTGCTCAAAGGTGGAACAACATCAAACGATTGGATCGAGGTAGGTTTATTCCTCGTATTACACATTAGTTTATATAGCACATGTTGGAATTGATTTTATTTATGTAGTCATGCTTGTATTTTGTGGTTTACCCTTGGCCATAGAGATTTTCTCCCTTGTAACACTCGTTGACCTCGCAGGAAAATGCATAGAAGGCCAACAGATGAACTGGGTGAAGGACCTAGTTAATCAGCTAGAATTAGATTATTGGGAAGCATAGGATTTGGGATATGAGTTCCACTTTAGCTGTCTCCTAATCCTCATCGCATTTGTTAATTGGGAGATGCCAGAAGGTGTGACCTTCTTGTACATTGAACCATTTGAGACGCTCACTTCGAAGTTCACCATGCTTTGGTACCCGAGTGACATGGGAAAAACGTGGCATTCGAACGTTGTCTTTCACACATACTATCTCCAGTTGAAGAGGGCTATCGAAGCTGAACCTCACATGATTTCGAACACCCTACAGAGGTTCCTACCCCTCATGAAGTTTTTCACAAATCATCACTTCATCTATATTACTACACGAGCCGACGAATATAAGGAAGAGATTCAGTCGTACTACAAGCTCATCTAAGAGGACCTCGAGGAGATAACTAAGGAATTGTCAGTCGACCTCCTTATCCTCGTTGACCCTGCAGAGATGTTTGACCTAGAACTTGACAACCCAGAGGCTACTCACATAGAACATGACACACCTAGACCTAGCAAAAGGAAGAGGACTGAAGAAGTCCAAGACTTAAGCAGGGCCTCAGAGAAGACTGCTTCAACATCACTTGCCCAAGGGGGTGATGACGAGGTAGAAGAGATCAATGGAAAAGAATATTAGAAGAAGCAAGGAAAAACAACACTGCACAAAGATGAGGCCGATCCTTTGAAGAAGAGGAAGGCTTGTCCCAAGAAACCCTCTTCCTAGAACAAATCTAGAGCCACTTTGACTAAGATGAAGACTGTGCTCACTGTCGATGATTTTGATTTCATCATCGCAGCTATGAACGATGCCTCACAGGAAATCCTGCAGAAAAAAGAAGCCAAGATGTTGAAGGTGAATCCCCCTACGGACAAGTGGATTCCCTCTTGGTATATAGACTCCCAAGGCCAAGACAAAAAAGTGATTAACATGGACACTGACTTCCTTTTATATCTAACTAAGCTAATAAATTAAAGATAAGGAGAAATATATGTACCTTATTAGCGACGTTTGTCCTTGCAAAGTCTTGGATGAGCTTCGATCCTGAGCTCCCTGATAGGTCCTGTAGGACAAACAAAGATACAATCTTCCTACTCTACTGAGATTAGCTCAATCATAGATCCACCTACCGTAGACAAACTCATATGGAACAAGAATAAGTTTGAAAGAAACAGGCCAAGGATTGATTTTATTAATGAGAACAAGTAAAAGTACTTACAATCCTTTGAATGAAGGTGCAGCATCTTCTTCTAGTTCTCCTTGTCCAACCCCTTTTCTCAAATGATCTCCATTGATTTATTTGATGGCATCTCCCTCATGAGATCATAAGTTTGATGTAATTCCCAATCTCCATTGTCAATACCTTCTTATGAGATCATAAGTTAGGTATAATTCTCAATCTTCCTTGTACCTTTCACCATGAGAAGGTCTCCTTATATAACCTTGGAGAGGTCCAACCACTTGAGAGATCTTTGGAATAAGTTGAGGATTCTTCTCCTTTAGTTGAGGATCTCCCCTAAGATCATGCCTTGACCATCTATTCGAATCCAACTACCTTCAAGAATTGAGGGATTCTTCCCTTATTTGCCTCAACAAACCCAGAATTTGCTAAAAAAAGGGTAGCGCTCCCCCAAAAGGGTGCACAGGGCACTCAAGCACTCCCCCAAAGAGGCTCAGGGAGTGCCATCACTCCCTGACAGTGGGTATGGGAGTGCTTCTCTCCAAAATTCAGTTTTTGAGTGTTGTTTCCATGGAAAAAGGTTTGTACTCCCTATCAAGTGACTTCTTTTCTTCAAAGCTATTCTTTGGGGTGTCTTAAGTGTCTTTGTGATGTCATTAGAGGCATGACATGGGTAAGGTGGAAGGATGATTTTTTTGACACTTGCAACACTTGTGGACAAGATGCGACACTTACAACACTTGTAATGACGACACTTGGGACACTAGCGTAGTGAGTAATTTTGAGGTGTAACAGATTTCCCCCCAAAGTATGAAGTTAGAAGACGATGATGACTAAAGTACTTTGTAGACTTTTTCAAGAAAGGGTATGGATGTAGAGAAACCAGAAAAAGCTACACACAACCATCAAACACATATTATGACATGTTTCAAACCCAAGGCAGGCATACCTATGCTTGAGTGATAAAGAATTTTTAGGTATGGCTGCCATAAAATACATTGCGGATCCATAATTATATTGACAAAATGGTATAGCCACTGCAGATACAATGTGGATATATACTCCTATGACCTAAACTGATCGTATCCACGAAGAATACATCTTGGATCTACGAGACGACAAGACATAGCCACGACCAATAAAAAGTGGATCTATGTAACAGTATATGTGTCATAGTTAAAAATAACTCCTTCTCAACCTGGGAAAAGTATAAATAAGAGTGATGACACTCAAAATAGGGTCTTCATACCGATTCTGATGCAGTACAGATCTAACCATGCGAATATATGTCCTGATGTCGAATATGGAAGAAACCACTTGATTACCGGTCAATGATGTAAAACATTAACAAGGGCGAGGGAGATCACCATTGATGTCAATGATTCCCAAGGTACTCTAGTACATTCTAAGGAATGTGACTGGATGAGATGAAGTCAAACATATGTGGAATCATCCGATCAGGGGTCAATGATGCAAACCCACTGTCGGATATGAGGAGGCCTGCCAATGAGGCATGCAGGTCCCAAGGTACTAACTGGTTTCTAAGTATAAATCATGGATAATGTGTTGAAGTTGATAGGAATAGACTCATCGAAGGAGGGCCTTGATGTATCCCCCATCAACGACACGAAACTGACACAAAGATGTAATTGGTAGATCAAATGAACATGGATTGACACATGTATTGAAACGTGATATTTGTGATGGTTGACTCCCGAGGCAGATACTTCCCTTGAACACTGAGGTACAATAAAAGAAACATGACATGGACCAAAACTTGATGATGTAGTGTATGCTATTACTTTCATCAAGTGACCCAAAGGAGTAAAGAAAACTCAGAGAATTGGCTCAGTGAAGAGGTTCAGCGGATTAAAATGCGTGCAAAGACAAAGTGTTGTGCTCAAGGGCGACCGTAAGAGTTACTAGTAGTGTTCTCAAAAAACTACTTGTCTTGCTACTTTCAATTTTCCCCCCATCCATATAGATGAGTACCTCTTTTTAATTTAACGAGCTTGAGGAGGGTAACACATGCTCGATATGACTCACCTTCGATAAGTCCCTCTTCCTTTATTTAATGAACTAGAAGAAGTAAGGGTTTGGTCCCATATGGGCCCTTCAATGTATGATTGTTTAATGAGTCCAGAGAAGGTAAACTCGGTGGTTTTTCATATTTAGAGAGTCTGAAAAAAAATTAAAGGCGACTCCAATGTTGTCCTTTTTCGTAATGTAAGTCTCGCGAGGCCGAAAAAGAGATAAATTATCACTCGAAATGTGCCCTTTCAAACCTTTTAACGAGTGGGAAAGGAAGCAAGATCACTCGACAATCTTTTCATGTTTAGAGAGTCTAAAAAGAGCTCAAAGACGACTCCAGGGGGTTCCTTTTTTTTATATCCATGCGGGTCTGAAAAAGAGATAAAAGTTTACCTGGTTGCATTCTCATGTATTTACGAGTGTGAGAAAGAACAAAGACTAAGCTCGGTATGCCCCCAACTTGAAATCTAGTGGCTTAACTCCAGAATGATCATCAAAGGCTAGAGACATTCCCTCCAAGCTTCAATTCATTCACCGACATTGAGGTTGTCACCAATTTCTATACTAGATGGAGAAAAAGGATACAAGTGGATGAAAAGAAGGTTCAAATACAAGATCTAACGAAAGACTCGACTCGACATCTACGAGATTTGGCGAAAGACTCGACCTAACAGGAGAGGTGACTGTTTCATTTTTTAACGAGATTGACACAAGAAAAGAACTATGCTCAAGGCTTTGGGTTCAATCCCCATATAGTTGTTTCATTTTTTAATGATCTTTCTACAGAGAGGAAAACTATGCTCATGGCTTTTGTTTCATTTTTTAATGAGCTTGCCACGGAGAAGAGAAAACTATGCTCAAGGCCTCTGCTTCATTTTTTAATGAGCTTGCTACAGAGAGGAAAAACTGTGCTCGTGGACTCTTCTTGATCATGGCTTCCAAGAAAATAATACTCTGGAAGAACACCATGTCAAGGGACAAAACTCAGTCATGGCTTCCAAGAGATCTTCACTGGATGGAAGAAAATCACCCTGGAAGGAACACATGTCAAGGGCCTCATCAGGGGTAAGGAGATCGGGCTCCAATATCCCTACCGAAGAGATCACCATGTCAACTACTAGATTCAAATCATTGGGATTCGAAGTCATGGGAGACAACGCTACATAATTGACATGCGGTAGGGGCGATACTGTCGTCATATAAGAACCATTTAGGGAGGTAATCCAGTCAGGACCGATGAAGGAAAGTTGATTAATAGTCACAATTCTTCCATCGTGAGGGAAATATATCACATAAAAAAGAGTGGACACAACAACTTTCATGGAATATACATAATCCCGCCCAAGGAGTAAAGCGAAATCCAAGGGGTCTTGGACTACCATGACATCAACAAAGACAATTTTCCCTCCCAAAGTTACGGGAAACTGAGGAAGGGTCCCTAAAGGTTGAATAGTTATTCTATTAAAAGATAACAGATTCCATGTAACTGACACAAGCTGAGGACAACCCAAAGCATGCCAAGCAACAGAGGACAAAATACTAACGGACGCACCTTCATCTATAAGCGTTTGAGGAACGTCCTGACCAAAAACCTGTATTGTAATCTGGAAAGGAATGTGAGAGGGAAGATGAGGTCCGGTTAGCACACCCCAATCAAAAAGGATGGCCACATTGCTTGGAGGGGGTTTCACGGGAGAATGAGGAATGCCCCCCAACACGGTAGATTTTGTATCAACGAGAAAAATGTGGGTAATGTCGGGCTTTCTCTCTAGAGGGAGAGTAGGATAGACTGATGATGGGATCAGATCGACCACTTGGGCACTCTTCAGAGGAAGAGTGGGATTGACCGATGACATAACCAGAGCAATCACTTTGGCACTCTTCGAATGAAGGGTGGGACTAACTGAGGAAGGGACTAGATCAGTCACTTTGGCACTCGTCAAAGGAGGAGTGGGATCGACCGATGACAGAACCAAATTGAACACTTGGGTTTCATTCTCCAAGGGGAGAATGGGGTCGACGGGTGGAAACAGATCGACTACTTTGGTGTCACTCTTTAACGGGAGAGTGGGGTTGACCAATGATGAAAATGGATCGACTACTTGGGTTACACTCTTTTGATGAAGAGTAGGGATGATCGATGATGGAATTGGATCAACTACTTGGATTTGTGGTTCAATCGAGGAGGAAACTAGAATGACCAACTGATCAACCAGACTGACCAAAGATGGAACTAGACTGACCGAGGATGGAACTAGATTGACCAGGCCATCAACTAACGATGGGTTGGGGGAAATCTTACGATAATCTTTTGGAAGTTGAATTTTTTCCAAAAGAGAAGAAGCCTCATCCATATGAGGACAAAGGTGAGAATAATGATCACCTTTGCATAACATACAAGGAAATTTGACAGTTGTCTTCTTCTTACCAACCTTGATGTCACTAGGTGATGGGGTATCACTAGCATTTCCAACAAAGGCCGATGATGTGGAGGACTACATTTCTAAGACCTTGGGAATACCAGGGCAATCCCTTAGAAAGTGGTCACCCTTACAAAGACTGCAAGGGAATCTGGGTTTCAGATTGTTTATTTTAATCTTGTTGACCTCATCAACACTCCCAGTACTATTAATAGTAGTTGGTTTCTTGGATCCAACATTTGATGTTGTTGGAGCCTTGGTCCTTTTCGGGCTCTTCTTCTTCTTCTCTTTTCGTATCTTCTTCTGATCAACCTGGCTACTTGCTTTAAATTTTTCACTAGAAAAAGAAGGAGAAAGGGAAGGAGACTTAATGGGTGAAGAAGGCGAAAATTCGACATGAGGTTGATGTGTGGGTGGTGTATTGACATATAAAGTATTAGGTGCAATTGAAACATTGAGAGGATTCGAGATCGTCGGAGTGGGGAACAACCAAACTGGTAATCCGATGGTGAGTCCCAGAAGACTCAATGTGGCAATGTACGGAGGACCAAAGTTTCCAAATGAAGGAAAGGTATAAGGTTTCCTAGGAGAAGGGGTTCCTCCATTGGTACTCTTAGGATTTGATGCCATTAACACTGACTCGACCTAAGGTCCACTAAGTAACACAACCAACGCATTCTATGAATCTGAGAAGAAAACAATCAAACAAAATCTTTCCACAATGAAACCACTAGTTGGTGATGAAATCCAATGTCGCAAGATCAAAATAGGAAGAGGCGGGGGTAGAGTGGGTGGACCAGTCACGTTGGTGACCTTCTTAATGGACTTACACCTTGGTGAAAGCTTCCACACAATAATTGTGGATTTACCCTCCAAGGAGCCCGAGTGAGTTTGACCAACGTTTGTTCCAGGTACAGTGAGACTTCCCTTCACTATCACCTTCTGTGCGACCCTAAAGATTATGGCTACTATGGTCATCAAATCATAGTCATCCCCTGGGCGGGTACAGTCGACAATCTAATCCGAACATATGGGTGGGATAACAATTCTGAAATCAACTCGAGAGGCTCCCACACATAATCATGGGTATACCCTCAAGTGACCCTCAACATACGACCTGACCACTACAAATAGTTGAACCACGTAGGGATAATCTTCATAACTCTCCCGAATGCGACCTCTTGTGTAACCCCTGTGTGAGAGGGGGATCCCAGAAATCCTATACAACAATTGGATTTTCTCTCCATATCGCAAGATGTTAAGTTTGTTTGATAGCTTTGGAAAGTTATCCTTTCAACCTATTCCAAATCCCTACACCTTAAACTAATGTAGGTTTTCTAACAAAGATGTAAAAAGTCTGATAAATTTTAGTTAAGCATTTCTTTTAGTGGTTGTTGTTTACTCAGAGGTGTATGAGAGTGAAGATTGATGATATTATGACTCAGTTCCCAAAACATGCATAAGAAATGATAAGCAATATTTTCTTTCAATGAATGTCTAATTAAGGGAAGGAGAAGGATTTTCCTTTCACTGTCAAACACCAAGATGAAATGACCTCATGCAATAGTCCTCAATAAGGAATCCAATGCAATGCTAAAATGTTTGTATGTGATTGATAACCAGTAGATGTAAAGCTTCTTATTCTAATCGGACTTCAAGAGTTGTGAGATTTAAGCAATCTGGAAGAAAACTTCACATAAACCAAAAGACACCCTTGTTGTGATCAAACAAGAAACAGAAAGCCAAAATCTCAAAAGGAAGGAGAAAGAGATTGGACAAGATGACTCAAATATCATAAAGAAAAGTACAAAAGACCTTTGAAACCCCTTACAAAGTTTTCACTCATTCAAATAAACGAGAAGAAAACGACAAATTGACTCCAAATCGTGAAGGACAAATTGAAAAGTAAGGAAAAATGTCAAAAAATCCAAACAAAAGAGGATGAATTCTCAGAAATAAGGGTTTTTGAAAGCAAATATCAAGATGGACTGAGAATATGGGACCTTGAGAAAAATCAAAAACCAAGAAATAACTTCAGAAGATGAAAATTCTAGAGAATTTCTCACAAAAATGGGGTAGTTCTCTGGTGTAAGGGGAACCGAAGCGTTCCAACACTCTGTGTAAGGCTAAAGAGGAGTGCTAGCACTCTGACAATAACAAGAGGGTAGTGCTCTACTCCAAAAACTCAAAAAAAGCCCAGAAACTCAAAAAATCGAGGAAATTCAGTCAATCAGGGTGATCATGATGACATAAAGAGGCAATCAAACAAATATAAGAATCAACATGAAAATATGGAGAAGATCAAATTAGTGGCCAAAGGGCCAAAACAAGATCTGGGAATGGAAACAAAAATCAGAGTTCCTCCCTAGTGGAGTCGCCAATTTCTGTTGAACGTGAATCCCCCTGCAGACAAGTGCATTCCCTCTTAGTCTCTAGACTCCTAAGGCCAAGATAGAAAAGTTCTTACCATGGACATTGAATTCCTTTTAGATATAACTAAGATAATAAATGAAAGAGAAGGAGAAATATATGTACCTTATTAGCGACGTTTGTCCTTGCAAAGTCCTGGTTGAGCTTCGATCCTGAGCTCCCTGATAGGTCCTATAGGACAAACAAAGATACAATCTTCCTACTCTACTGATATTATCTCAATCATAGATCCACCTACTATATACAAACTCATATGGAACAAGCATAAGTTTGAAATAAATAGGCCAAGCATTGATTTTATTAATGAGAACAAGTAAAAGTACTTACAATCCTTGGAATGAAGGTGCAACAACTTCTTCTAGTTCTCCTTGTCCAACCCCTTTTCTCAAATGATCTCCACTGATTTCATTGATGGCATCTCCCTCATGAGATCATAAGTTTGATGTAATTCCCAATCTCCATTGTCAATACCTTCTTCTGAGATCATAAGTTAGGTATAATTCTCAATCTTCCTTGTACCTTTCACCATGAGAAGGTCTCCTTATATAACCTTGGAGAGGTCCAACCACTTGAGAGATCTTTCGAACAAGTTGAGGATTCTTCTCCTTCATTTGAGGATCTCCCCTAAGAGCATTCCTTGACCATCTATTTGAATCCAACTACCTTTAGGAATTGAGGGATTCTTCCCTTATTTGCCTCAACAAACCCATAATTTTCTAAAAAAAGGGTAGCGCTCCCCCAAAAGGGTGCACAGGGCACTCAAGCACTCCCCCAAAGAGGCTCAGGGAGTGCTAGAATTCCTTGACAGTGGGTAGGGGAGCACTCCTCTCCAAAATTCAGGTTTTGAGCATTTTTTCCATGGAAAAAAGTTTGTACTCCCTGTCAAGTGGCTTCTCTTCTTCAAAGCTAGTCTTTGGGGTGTCTTAAGTGTCTTTGTGATGTTGTTAGAGGCACGACATGGGAAAGGTGGCAGGATGATTTTTTTGACACTTGTAACACTTGTGGTCAAGATGCGACACTTGCGGATAAGATGCGACACTTACAACACCTGTAATGATGACACTTGTGACACTATCGAAGTGAGTAATTTTGAGGTGTAACACAAGCAGGAGGAGATGTACAACAGAATTGAGGTTGAGCTCTGAGGAGTATAGAAGGCCCTTCAGTCCAGTCATGCAGTTTCCACTACACCCCTTCCATTAGGAGAACCAAAGTTGGGGGATGAGCCAACCCAACTCCGACGACTAGTTGATGCGACCGAAGCTCACCTTTTTTGCACACAAGAAGAAAAAGAACAAGCCACCTAGGCCTTGAATCAAGTGCAAGAAGTAATAGTAGAACAATGTCGAGTTGTAGAGTAGGAGAAAGAAAAGAGGAGAAAGCAAAGATTCAGTAGGAAAAAGAATAGTTGCTCGCAGAGAAACTTGAAGTGAAAGAAGCAGTCAAAAGAGCCCTTCGCTCTATGACAGGCTTAGACCCAAAGGTAGAAGACTGAGTCATGCATTAAGTAGACCATCTTGTAGAAGCTATCCAAAATCTACAACAAAGAATAGTAGACTTAGAGTTCCGCATAGTGCCTGACACCTCGCAGGATGTGAGGGATCAAAGGGAAGCAAATACTCGAGGCACAGTTGAAAGAATCAAGGGCCTTGCCTTAGAATGCAAGAAACTAAGTGATCATAATGCCCAAACGTATGAATGACTCACTGAGAATCCAGAACTAAAGACATTGGAGTCACATCTCTAAGAGGAGAAGTATCAAGCAGAAACAATACAGGCGCAATTGAAGCCCCTGTCATTTGTTGAAAGAATGAAGCGATCGCAAGAGGAGCGCACTTCTAAACAGTAGGTCCACACCATTTAGAGCAAAGTCATGGAAGTGACTCAAAGGCTCCAACCTATACAGGATGAGTCTTTCCAACTGTTCGTAGAGATCGAGGATTGAGGAGAAGAACTGGAGCAAGTCGTCACTAAAGAAGAACAACACCTAGAGGGACTTGTCAACAAAGTTGTTATCCAAGAGTTTGTTGAACAAGAGGTCATGGCACAACAACAAGTTGAAGAAGCTCAAGCCAAGATCGAGGATTTTGACGCAGAATTACCCATATCAGAGTGACTCGGGATGAGTCACATGTGAGTGTTGGGGGCCTGTTGGCCCTTAACCAAGTTTTGAGGATCCTTGGTCATGTTTGACCTATTTTTGGGACTTCGACAAGCTGTCGAAGGCAGAGTACAAGATGAAACAGATATCACGGGATCTTGGCCCCCTTTTAGGGATTTTTGGGATTTGGGATTATGTAACGGGTATGGCAATGTCGACCCATGGTTTTACCCATGTGTAGGCCTATTTTGTAAAGTATAAATAGATGTCTAGATGATGTAAAAGTAGGCATATGTGTATGGGAAGTATGAATTTGTGTAATGAATGGCTAATTGTGAATGACAAGTTAGTTGTAAGTGGTGTTGAGTGAAAGTAACAGTTGTAAGTGCTTTGTGTAAGTTTGCAAGGCTGAGTGCAAGTGGTTGTAAGGATTGTATGTAGGCTTTGTGCTATAACCTAGATTGGGGAAGGGGGATATAGTGAAGAGTGGGCAGATCTCCTATCCTCTGCGAAGTTGATTTGAAGGCTTTGTGCATGTAAGAATATTGAATAAAGATAATAAATAAGACGAAGAGTTGGTGGACATATCCCCAGGGTGGGGGTGAACCATGTACATCTTGTGTTGTGAATTCTTTGTGAGATGTATTGATGTATTTACTTGTTTAGTGATTTGATATAGATGAATGATAAGTAGATTTGTTGTTGCTTTGTGCTTAATAATGAGAGTAAATGTTGGATCTGACCTGTGTGAATGTGCTTAGTGCTTGAATATGCTAGATCTGATATGTTTCGTCATGCTAAGTGTTGCTAGATGTTAGATCTGGTTGAATACTGTGATGCTCTGTAATTAGGGTTTTACGTACGAAGTTGATACTGGTTAAACATCGATGAACTATATTTCTAAGTGGTAATCACAGATATGTGTCCCAGCTAAGGTTGCAGACATTGGATTCCTGCAACCACCCCTACCTCTAACTCGGGTGAGACTTCATCTTCTTCACAGGTGTTTCCGAAAGGGCCGGTAGTTAGGGTTTTGTTGGTGCATTGTTGTAGCGTTTAACCCTAGGTCTGCCCCGTGCCAACAATGATGATTCTTTTTTTACATCCCTTAGAGGGTCCATTCTAAATAATGAGAGAAGTTAATTCAATGATCTCCATACTTCAGCATTGGATGTAGTGACCTGTTCCTAAGCGTTTAGAACATCTTCAATTGTTTTCATAATTGCCTCTAGAATTTGGTGATCTTTGATTCTTCACTTTTTTTATACGTCAGAAGGGTTTCTGCATATGAGACTATTTGTAGTGAATCTTTCCATTCTTTGATTTTGTTGAAAGCTTCCAGGGCCTTTTGATATTTTTCATGGAAAGCTCTCAACCGTGAGTCGAAGTTCGTATGTTCATGCCTAATAACTAGAATTTTGTCAATTTCATTGAAAAACATTTTATGCATGCTCCAAAGTTCTTCATTTTTCTCCAGGGATTTTGTTTTCATGATCTCAAAAGGTGTTTTTTTTATTTTGGCATTCTTCTATGGTATTTCTCAAGATTTCATTATCCATTTGTACCCTTTGGATTCCAGCTTGACCCTTTTCATTGAAATACCACAATTCATCCAACTATGCTTTGATCTTAGTAACCTCTATATTTTGTGAGGTTTCAAGATGTTTCATGTCACTAGCATGGGCCTCTTGGGCCAGTGATATTGACTCGATGAGTTTAACTTGTATACCTTCCTCCTATGCTTGTAGTCGCTTTTTAATCTACTCCTCATAGGCTTGTTTCGCCTGTTAGATTTCATTTGTGTGATCACCAACTCTATATTCTTTGATAGTCACTAGGGTCATTTCCATCTCTGCAATCCTGGCCTTTGAGACATCCAATTCTACAACAACCTCGTGGACCGATACAATGTTTACCCCTGCAAAAGCATTGAGTGTTGAGGCTGATAGCAGAGCGATATCCTTTACATCGAGCCCAACTTTCCATTTGATGCTTGATCTATGTGGATATTAGTGACCACCCACCTAGTCCAATTGATTCACATACAAATTTCATCTTAGCAATTTCAGTTTTCATCTTGGAAAAAAATTTAGCTGTTCGGGTCCTAAACTTCTGGGGCCATTTTGAGGCCCTAAGCAACATTTTTTGGGCCTGCCAAAGTCACACTATAGATGGAGTAAGAGTGTGATGGAATAATGTGTAGTCCTTGGATATACCTTTCCAATGGGTAACCGTTTTCCTAAAACAAAGATTGTATGCCAAAGTTACGACCTGGGGAAGTTGATGTACCAACTTACCCCAACGAGGCCCACATGACTTTTGGTGCTTCATCTCCTAGGGTTAGGCTTTTGGATGTATAGGGTTTTGAAATTCATGTTTGATGTAAAAATAAATTTTGAGCCTCATTGTAATCATCTTCTTGTGAATGAGTGTAGTTGTCACATCTCTTCTCAGAGATAAGCCACCACCATTCTAGCAAGCTAATTTTAGTCTGCATTTTACAGTTTCAGCATATTTCTTTATTGAATAGAAGAAAAGTTTTATTGTATCTATATTATTTTTCATTGTATCTCTGTGTTAATAATATAGATATGTATCCATTTCATTCTTCTCATAAAATTAATATCAGTTGTATCAGAGCAAGGTTGCTCCTTGGCATTTTTAGTGCATGTCCCCGACGATGTTAGGGTACAAAGAGTTGGGTATCAAACTTATTTATCTTGAGGACAAGAGCTCTTGCACACCCAAGGACCTTCCATGGAGGGATAAAATAAAGATGATGGGAAAACAAATCCTTTCAAACTTTTTCTCGAGGTAGCCCTTGCACAAAAGAGGAATGTGATGATGGATAGTTTTGCGCAAATCCTTCAATGACTACCAACAAGATACGAATCTTCCTTAAGTAGAGGCCCCACCACCTTCAAGGTACATATTAAATTTTATATTCCTATATTTGAATTTCAGATAGATGCAAATGTTGTATAAAAATGGTTGAATCTACTAGAAGGGTGTTTTTGTTTCCATAACTTTTCCAATAGAGAAAATATTACATTTTCACTCCTCAAAGTCATCCCCCATGTCAAATATTGGTGGGATACTTTCTGTGAGAAAAAGGAAACAGAGGAACCCTCATTATTTACAGTCTCACTCACCTAGGAGTCCTTTAGGGATGATATTAAGGAACAATACCACCCTGTTGGAATTTATGACGACCTGCATACAAGATGGAGCACACTATGGCAGGAAAGGGACCAAACAATGCTAGAGTTCACAAATATCTTCCATACCTTGTGCAAAAGGCTAGGTATAAAATATTCTGAGAGACATTTTGTGCTCAAGTACTGTGGTGGTATGCATAGATACATCCAGACATAAATAGATTTTTTCGACATTTCATCTTTAGGTGCGGCCTATCGATATGCTGTCAAAATCAAGAAGAATCTTAAACAAAAGATCCAATAGTTTGGTTCTAGGAACCCCTCACAACAAAAGAATGGAAATGGAAACCCCAACCCACAAAAAAAGGGCAAAGAAAATATGGACATCCACAGGACAGCCATACTAAGACACAAACAAAGAAGGACAATGGAAATATGAAGAAATATGACAGGAAGTGGTGTGACTTCCATAAGAGCCCCTAGAATAACACTGTTGATTGTCGCTCAAAGAAGTCAATGGTGGCGGAGGTGAAATTCTTTGAATTAGACCATGTGGGTTATGAATTAGAGTCAGAACTAGAAAAGGGGAGACACATTATTGACACAAAACCCAGTGCCATTGTTTCTACCACCAAGATCCAACCTGTTGAAACTAATGAGCCAAAGGAAGGTGAACACCTATTTCATTCACATATGTGGGTGAAGGGTACTTTGCTGCACATCATCGTTGATAGACATATCCATAAGAGCCTCATCTCAGTGGAGTTCACCAAGTGGCTAGCCCTGTCGACAATTTTTCACCTGCAACCATACATCATCATATGGCTCCTCCAAGGAAGCGATCTTTGTGTCAACCAATAGTGCTTCCTGTCCTATGGAATCAATCCCTTCAAAGATGAGATATTGTGTGATGTTTCTCCCCTTGAATTTTATGATATTCTTTTGGGCCTATCTTATTTATGGAAATTTCATGTTATATATGAGTTTAGGCCTCATAGTGTTATTATTACTTTGGATAGGAAATTGTACAGGATACCCGAGGTAGTCCCACCTACTACCATTTCCTTGATCTCTTCCAAAAAATGTAGGAAGGTCGTCTCTCAGACCGAGAAGTTTGTCTTCTTCATGATTCACTCTCAAAGTGAGTGTAAGGTTGTAGCCACATCCATGGCCTCTGTGGTTGAAATCTCCACATAGCAGAAGAAAGTGGATAAGGTCATGGAATAATACAAAGACATATTCTTCTCACCCACTCGAGTACCCCTACACTGGAAGTTCAAGCATTCAATCTATCTGACCCCCACTGCATCACTAGACAATGGGTCAATCTATCACCACTCTCTATTAGAAAATGAGGAGATCAAGCATTAGATACAATAATTGCTCCAAAAGAGTAACATCTAACCCATCTCATCACTGTGTGGAATCCTTATCATTCTTTTGCAGAAGAAATACAGTACCTCGTGACTCTACATCAATTATCGAGCCCTAAATAAAATCACAATCAGGAACTAGTACCTGATTCCCTAAATTGAATATCTCCTTGACCAACTCAAGGGGGACAAATACTTCAGTAATATTGATATGAATTATGGCTACCATCAAGTTCCAATAGAGAACATAGATGTATGGAAAACTTCCTTCAAGTCCAAAGAAGCTCTTTTTTAATGGTTGGTTATGCCCTTTGGTCTAACGAATTCCCCAACAAATTTCATGAGGATGATGGATGATATCTTGTGGCCTTTCACCAATTATTTTGTGGTGGTGTATATGTATGACATCCTCATATATAGAAATAATTGGGTGGAACACTTGTGGCATATTCAGTAGGTTTTGCACACTCTGCAACAACACAAGATATATGAAAATTTGGAAAAATGCTCCTTCAACATGGAGAGGGTCCAATACTTAGGCTAAATTGTTGATGAGAATGGGATGCATGTGGATCCATCTAAGATCTAGGTAATTCATGACTAGCCATCCCCAACCACACTCACTGAGCTTCGGATATTTTTAGGCCTTGTTATTTTCTATCGCAGACTCATGTTGGGATTCTCCCATATTGTATGGGCCCTCAACCAAGTAACCAGGGGTGGTGGTAAAGGAAATTTTGTGTGGGGACTGTCATAATAACAAGAATTCAAGGATTTGAGGTAACACTTGTTCTCAGCCCTAGTGCTTACATTACCTGATCTAAAACAACCCTTTGATATCGATACAAATGCTTTAGACTATGTTGTGGGCATATTTTTCACTCAAAATGGTCACACCATGGCCTATTGTAGTGAGACACTATCATATTTCATCCCTAAGTACCCTACTTGCGACAAATAAATGTACTCCATTATGCAAGCTTACCATCAATGGTGGAATTACATTCTCGGGAAGGAGATAGTCATCCACATTGATCATAATCCCTTGTAGTTCATGCAGACTTAAGGAAAACTGCAGAATAACTTCCATCAGAAGTGGGCCACATACTTGCAGCAATTCCATATCGACATCAAATATAAGACATGAAGCACCAACTGCATTACTAATTGCCTCAACCACCTTACAGTTGTAGAACTCACCATGGTGCTAAACTCCTATGGCCACGAGATCTCTAGATGGCCCCAAATATATGAGAGAGATATTGGCTTCACTGCCACCTACTAGATGTTGGGCGCAAACACACTTGTCATTGATTTCCATCTTCAGGATGGGATATTGTTCCATCTAGACCATATCTACATTCCATCAAGATATCGAGCGAAGATGATATGAGAATCCCACTATAGTTGGGTGGAAGGAAAATTTGGCATATAAAGTACAATGGTCATGATGCACCAACATTTCTATTGACCAAAACTTTGATAAGATGTCAGCAAGTATATTAGGTCCTGCACTGCCTACACCATTGCCAAACCAGCCATTAAGAAACAAGGAATGTACACCCTTCTTCCTACTCCTAAAAGGCTCTAGGAATCCATCTCGATAGACTACATGTCAGGCCTTTCATCAACTAAGTGGGGAAATGACTTATTTTTTGTGGTGTTTGATCATTTTTCTAAAATGGCAATTTTGGTTGCTTGCAAGAAGAGAATCATAGCAGAAGCCACTGCCAAGCACTTCATAGAATGACTGTGGGTACATTTTGGGATACCAAAAACCATTATCTGAGATTGGGATAGTCAGTTCCTAAGAACTTTTAGGTCGAGCCTCTGGTGACTACTAGAGACCAAGCTCACGAAATCCACCGCCTTCCACCCCCAGAGAGATTGCCAAACCGAGGTCATCAACCAGATAATCATGGATATCCTATGCATGTATAATTCCAAACATCCCCACACCTGGGATGATATTCTTACCTATGTTTATCACAACTACAACAGATCCATACATAGCTCCACCGACCACAATCCCTTTCAAGTGGGATTGGGATTTCAACCATTGGTCCCCATGGATGTCACACTACCCCTTTCCGCCACCCAAGAAGACTCATCCCATGCTCAAACTGAAGGAAACAAAGCTACCTAGTTTATTGATCGGATCTAGAACATCCACCAATAGGTTCATGATATTTTTCAGAATTCCAATGCTAAGTACAAGCAATGCCATGATCAACACCAGGTGCCACACAAGTTTCACATGGGAGATAAATTTTGGTTTCACTTACAAAAAGAATTCCTTACATGACCCCATTGAAAGCTTCGTCCACTTTGATATGGACCTGATACCATCACCAAGGTTGTTGGTGACAATTCCTTTGAGCTCAACATTTCCCCCTTCCTTGGCTTGCACCTAGTGTTTAATGTGGACCTCCTTCATCCATACTTTCCACCATTATTGGACACCTCATAGATAGTAGAACAGTTGACACCAATAGATATTAACCATGAATACATGGAAAATACATCCACTGATCATATCATGGACACATATTTCAAGGGATCTCGCAAAAAAACATTTTAGCTTTATTGTGTTTTCAAAGTAGGGCATCTTCTACACCAAGGCAAGTGTCTCACCCGGGGCCAAATTCAGTAGAAATTTTCTCATCTAATGGGGGAAATCAATGCAATGGAGACCATTGATTACTAAGGAGGGAGGATTTATCCAAGTGGATATCGGTGGCTACCCACCTATTCCAACTGGCTCACATACATATGTCATCTTGACAATTTCAATTTTCATCTTGGCATGTTCTTTTGAGCTTTTTGGGTCCTAAATTTTCGAGGTTTTTTTGAGGCCCTGAACAAAAAAATTTGGGCCCACCACAGTCACACTGTAGATGGAGATAGAGTGTGATATAATCATTTTTATTCCTCATAGATACCTTTCCAATGGGCTACCATGTGCCTAAAATGGAGATCGTATGTAAAAGATACGACCCTAGGAAGTTGATGTACCAACTTACCCCAATGGGGCCCACATGACTTTTGATGCTTCATCTCCTAGGGTTAGGTTTTTGGATGTATATGGTTTTGGAATTCATGTTTGATGTAAAAAGGCCTTTGGATCCTCATTGTAATCATATTTGTACGAATGAGTGCAACCGTCACATCTCTTCTCAGAGATAAGCCACCACCATTCTAGAAATCTTGTTTCAGTCAACATTTTACAGTTTCAGCATATTTATTTATTCTATAGAAGCCAAGTTTGACTATATCTATGTTATTTTTCATCGTATATATGTTTTAATAATATAGATCTATATTCATTTCGTTATGCTCATAAAATCCGGTTCAATTCTCCTCTCGGGTACATTTTGGCCTGCTTCTACTTTTCCCTTTTTTATTTTGGGCATTCTCTTTTCTCTGGCTCGGGTCTTGTGGCTATAGTAATAATAGCCAAACCCAACCACTACTCCTTCAAAACCAAGCCCCTCTAAAGTGAGCAATAAGATTCTTGGAATTGAAGCTAGGGGGGTGCATTCTTCTATTGGGGTACTGATCAAGTTGTCCTTAGGGTCATAAATCAATGATAACACCAACATATGCTAGACTAGTGTCTTGTACTTCTATGTCATTGGCCTTATCCCTTTCACTCTTCTCCTAGATTTATCCTAGTGTGGACGATGGTGGATTCCCTAATTTCATTGTTTATTATTTTATTTTTGCTAGATTTATGTGAGGGAAGATCTTTACCTCTTCTTTTCTCTGGCACAAATTGGTTCTCTTCATCCTCTTTCTTCTTTCATTGCTGGTATCTCTCCTCGACCTCTTTGGATTTTTTCTCTATCTTGGATTCTTTATATTTTTCCTTTGTTCTTCTTTGCTTAGCCACCTTTCTTTGTCCTGGTGGAGGAGGGCTCAAAATTGTTGTAGTCTCAGATTTTTGTCTTGCGCTTTGTCCTTCCTAAATTGTTGTATGGCCACATTAATGGTAAGTATTTCCACTACTTCGTCAAAAATCAGAGTGCCTCGCAAAACCTCTTTTGTAAATAGGACCTCATGCATGGTTTGTGGTTCCATCCTAAAATATTTCATGTGCTCATATACCACATTTCGGTGGTAATGGGATTTGGTTTCCCTAATACAGAGGCACACCTCCTTAATCATTTCATCTTCCTTATTGTCATGCTTCTTGTTAAAGAGAGAGTATGATCCAATATGAACAAGGAAGAGAGGCCAGTATATTTTTTTCTTTTATGAAAGGTAGGTAGTGTCCCCCTTCTCTACAGTTTGGTATGAAACCTCATTGGCCAACAATTTATTGGGCACATACTTGGGTAACAAGTGAGGTGCTCCTGTGGCCCCATAAGTATGGATGTATGTGTAATATTTCTTCATATCCCAATCTTCGATCTCTTTCATACCCTTGAGATCCCCGAGAGATATCCTATGTGGGAAGAGGCCGAATATGGACTTATGTAAGTGGGGAAGGAAGTAATCATATATATCATAGAAAGAATCCTTGCAATTGACCTACCATATTTGAGAACAATAGAAATGAATTGGGCCCTTGTCTGAAGTCCAAGCCCAGTCAAATGTTGGGAATAAGTTTGTTGCACATACATCATCTATTAGATAAATAGAGATGTAGAAGACACAATTTTTCATGCTCTTGGGATCCTGGATGCGTTGTGCGATTTTGAATGAGAGAATGGTTGCCCAATTGAATGCTTGGCCATTCTGGGCTACCCTGTAAGCCATGGGAAATCACTCCATCCTAAAATGGGTGTTGGTATCCTAGTCGTAGAACCTATAGATCATGGTATTTAGCACCCCATAGGGGATTTTGAGATATTGCACTAGGACATATATTTCACTCTTTTTTACTCACCACTCTTCATAATAGAACACATATTCCATGAGGGACTCAAAGTATTCATGTTTGACTTTGAACTATTCAAGAAAAGACTCGTTCATGTCTACTATATGTTCTGGGGTTTGATACCTTACACCGATATCATCTACTTTGAGTGAGGTGATCATAAGGCATGAATAATTTACTATCAAACCTGTATCTTTCTGCAAATACATGAAGCACCATATATTTTCATCGTTGTATGGAAACAACTCTGAGCGAGTGGATACAATATGTATGCCACACTTCCATATTTTCTTGTATGTATCAATGTCAGGATCATCAGATGGGAAACTTTCATTGTCCAAAATTTCCAGGATCTCGGTGTAGTTGAGGTATTGTTCTATTTTGTCATGGGTATTGGTGTCAGAAATTTTATATGAATCTAGAATCGAAGATGGAACCTGCATTCCATAAGTCTAGATTTTTCCCTTTCTAGCGATCGTCATGGACATATCGTCACCTGTGGAAACAAACAAAATTGTAGTTAACAGAGTCGCTTTAGGGTTGAAATAATAAAACTAGGAATAATTAGTATCCTAATTGCTTAGACGTCAAGAGAAGAATTCAATCAAGAAGAGATAATAGATAATTGTAGATGCAACTTTCATTTTTTTCTTTACGAACAAGTAAGAAAGAACATGGGTCTTGGTGCTTTTAAAATAATCTGTCAATTCCCTCCAAACCAAAAAGTAATCAATGAAAGGTGTCATACAAATTGGACTCGGTCAGGGGAGTATGCATAGATTAAATGTGTTCACGAGTGATTGGTGGTTATAGTTGTTAGGGCACGGGATAATTTGAAAACTTGGAGGAATCCATCAATATGTCATCGTCGGAAGTTGATGGGAGTGAGAGGTGCAGAATTAGGTGAGAATCACCCTCCGATGATGATAATTAGTTGATTAATTGATTAAGAATGATTACAGAGTCTAAGTTTGGCCGAAACCTCCTTTTAGCATTCAATTATATGACCTTTGGGCATTAATCCTTACTGCATTAATGCTGACAGGATGTCGGGCTAGTCATGGGGGACCCATTACTTAGAGAGGTGTCAGATCTATGCTGAAGGAGTGATCGATGATGACTGGGTTCATATGTTCTACATGTTGAGAAAAGTGATAGCTGGATATCAGAGAGTGATGTCATCGTCGACATGGAGCGTAGGAATAGGAGAGTGTCCAAAGATAAATTTTAGGAAAAAAAGAATTCACTAAACAAAGTTAGCCAATGTTACCTTACCATGTGTAAGAAAAATAAATCTTATTCATTGGTTGATATGAAGCCCCTGTGAGGAAGGTAATTGTGGAGGTTTACTGTAGAGAAAGGGAAACACAATCAGTCAGGTGGTTAATAGGAGAGAGAATGGCCTATCATCATCAGATAAATATGAAGGTGCGCATGTGTGCATATTTGATAAGGGATCGACGATGAAAAGATAATAAGAGAATAATGTGAGAAGTAGGTGGGGGGGACCTAACCTTTTTTTTTTTAAGTTATGATCATGTAGATGAAGGTTAAGATAAATACATCTCATGAAAAAACAAAATCATGTGCATCCCCACACTAAGACTGAAAAAATTTAAGTGGGGAATGGGTTGTTGTTCCACCACAATAGTTGGTCTTCATTAATTCTTAGGAACAACATATTTATAATGTCCATAGCATCCTAGAGCTACTACAGGCACATACACTTCATGTAAATAAATTCTATGTTGGACACACATCAGTTCCACATTTGGGACTAATACTGGACACAACAGGGGGTTGATTAGATCCATCTCGGGTATAGGTTTTGTCATAATGGACAACACACTCCAATTCCCATGACCTCAATATGTTTTTGTGAAATGTTGGGAAACACTTTGATCAACTTCCTCCTGCCTTATGCTATGCACATGTTATCAATTTTCCAAATAGAAATAAACCCTTTGGGATTAATAAGGATGCATTTCAATTCTCCATTGGGGTAGAACTTAAATTGGGAGGTCATCCGATGGCATACCATTCAAAGACCCTTCCTCCTTATGGCTTGGCACATCAGCAACAGGAACAATAGTCAGCTCAGCGTTGTATCCACATGTTGGCCCAATGCCATACTCAGGAAGAAATTTCCTTATGATTATCCCAACACCATGAGGAATAGAGGCATGATAAGAATTTCACATCATTTTTCTTTCATCTAGGATACCATGTGTGGATATTGCTAGAAAACTACCAATTCAAACTCCAACATCATTTGCAACGCAGTTTTTCTCAATTGTTGGTGGAAGCAGGGACGATTCTGCATCTAAATAAGGAGGAATTAGGCCACTAGAAAGTGAACCCCACCTTCTTAGCCACTCATGATGAGGGGGCCCTCCTTAATTAGTATTTTAGTTAGTGTTTCAATGAGTTTCATCTATTTCTATTGTAGACAATAGTTCGCTTCAACACTTTTCGTTGCAAGCATTTAGTGTGCTTTAGCAATTACTGCTATAAGTATTTAGTTATTTTTTGCAACTTATATTATAATCAATTAATAACAAGAAGGAAAAATTTTCCTTTATTATATAAGGCACGCCTCTCTCACTCAGTAAATGTGATGGTTATTTTCTTTTCTAATTCTTCTTCTCCATTTTCATGTATACTCTATTTTCTCTGCTCTACACTATCTAATTTATGTTCTTCATTGCACATTCATTTTTTTTTTGTGTTTCTCAGATCAAAATTGCAGATGATTGATGATTTTCAAGGAAAAATCCACGAGGCAATAGGCTTACAATCAGGATTACCCACTATCCCATACATCTCTTGGTCTTCGTAGATGATCTAAAATACATACCAAAAAATGCAATTTGTTAAGATCCAAATACTTGAATACAAAATATCAAAATAGATCTAAATATATATGAATGCAATCACCACACAAGATGTATGAAGCCATATAGAAAACCACAACTTTATTATATCAAACCCTTGAGGGAGGGAAACACCATAAAATGGATCTTATTACAGAATGGATCCTCTCCTTCTCACTTGCCTCTTCGAGGGGACGTCGTCCTATTAAGCTTCAACTCCAAATACAATACTTCTCTTCATGTCCCATTACATTGGTTGAACCCCTTTATATAGTGCTACCATCACCTAAGAAAATTCTAGAGGAGGAATCTTCTAGAAGTATAACCTTCTAAGAAGTCCTCTTACATTTGTTATATCTAACTACCCATTTATTAATTATAACTACCATAGTGGGCCTTATTTAATAATACAGTGGACCTAGTCCACATTACATTGAATGGCCTCCACTATTATCACTATGGGCCCTCTGGGCTTCCCCACTACCTCTCTAGCTACCTAACACACAATTTTCACTGGTGCTATCGGGAAAAACCTCCCTTTAACTACACCAAGGTTCAAGATGTAGAGAGAGCGAATAACCGTCTAAAATTTAATCAATTTTAATCTACCCCAAACATACGAAAACTAATGTAAAGAAAGCAAAGAGAGAAGAGATCGAGTAACTATACCTTTGATCCCATGTCTAGTGATTATCTCCTCACACTTGTAAGTTCCACTGACTACACATCTCCTCCCAAGGCTCGCCTACATCCAAAGATAGGAAAACAAAGAACTACAAGCATGCTATTCTATATACAATTTAGGGTTAGATGTTAAAATGCTAAGTATAAATCAATAAACATACTCAAGACACCATCATTTGGGACAAGAAAATGTAATTGTTTTAGTCATCATACAAAGATTATGCCTTACAATCTGAGTCGGCCACCGTTCTGTGAACCTGGTCCGGGATCCTCTTTACCATGCTCCAAGTGCACCTTGAATGGACTTCTTCTATCAACCTTCCGATCACCTAAATGGAAGGGAATGGGTTGAATGGAGGAAGAAGGGGCTAATGAGCGAATGTTGAGGCAATATCTCACAAAAGGAAGCAATATCTTGGGCAAGGAGGGGAAGTGAAACTGGGAAGAGTTTCATTGTTCTTATGCTTAGATGAGAAATGAGACCCCAACACCTCCTTTTACATGAAAAAAGTATGGTGATTTGGTTGGGTGACGGGCTATACCAGGTGGATTAGCTGGGAAACTTCCAATAGCCCATAAATTTCAATGAATTACTTGCAACTTTTTAATTTTTGCAACTTTTGCAAGTATATGCAAGATTTAATGGTCCAATCAGCATATGTACACGAGATGTAGTGGTGCAGAATGCATATGTATGCGGGTTTTAATGGTGCAGGGTGCGTACATCTTCTAAAAAATGTTTTTTTAAGAAGAGCTTCTCAACAATGCTTTGGAAAAATATGCAAGTAAGAGGGCCAAGGCCATGTATGCATGAGTAGGTCATTTTAGGGCTATAACATATGCCCCATAATGTGTGAGGTTAGAATATCAAATGATGTCCGAAATACATTACAATATCTTCACCATTGTACGAAATCGAGTGAGCCCGGGACCAGAGTTCGAGAGGTGCCACATGCAAAACAACAATTGTCTCTCCGAGGAGGGCATACCCATGCTCGTAGTGAAATAAATCATGGTTTCCAATCAAATACATTGCAAATCCATGTCATATAACTATATAAAGTGTATCTGTGATAAATACACACTGGATCTACATCTCAAAATCAATCAAAGATATACAAGTATAGTATCCATATTTAAGAAGCTAGTGATGCTCGATGGCTAGAGATGAGGTCTTCATAGCTTGAGCAACAACTTCAAGATATTCAAAACTCAGGTAGGATTATAATGGGAGTGTATAAATCACTACCCTGAGGTCTTCGACGACTCATCGAGAAAATACATGAGGATATCGGTGATCAGGAAGAGAACTTCATCAATTTTGAATCAGGACTTGAATGGAATTTCAGGATGGCCGACTCATGAGGCCAAGATACAAACTACAGAAAGGTCAAATCAGGTTGGGTGAAACTTCCCTTGGAAAAAAAATGAAAGATTATCAGAATCAAGAAGCATGACATTGACATAATTTCATGATACAGGAGGCAACTCAAACTCTCCATGTGTTTGGAAGAGTAACCAAACGGAGGAGGACACAACTCTATGTAGCAAGAACAACTTCCTAAGGTCATACTAGATCCCAATTCTTGACGAACAAAAAGAAGGATGTGATTTGTTCAAGGGAGACTCTTTGTGCTGCTAAAAAAATAATACATATTTCTCGTCCCCTCTTTTGGAATATTTTATTTTTTGTCTTTTTAAATTTTTTAAAGATCTTGAAAAGGAATAAAATAATACTATGTTACAAAGGAGAAACAAGTGTCACAAGAAAGAATACTATTTCCAAGTGCAAGGATCAAACTAATGCTCAGAGCAACGAGACATGTGCAGGAAAATGACACTCGGGAAAATTCTTCCATGGGTCAATGTGTCATGTCTCAGAGGAAAAAAATTCTACAAGGCTTCCATATAAGGAATTCTTCAAAGGTTCATTTGAGAGCAACATGTAGCCGACATTAGGCTAAATACACAGAGATGCAAATGCGATTAGGAAAGACACAATGAGACCCCTTCCATGTAATTTTTACGAGCCCATAGAAGGTAATCTCAATAGTTTTTTCACTTTTAGAGAGTATGAAAAAATGTAAAAGAAGACTCCAGGGAGTACCTTTTTTGGATATAGTCTAGTCGGTTTGAAAAAGGGTTAAAATTGCACCGAAAATACATCCATTCAAAACCATTTTAACGAGTGTAAAAACGACAAGATCACTTGGTAATCTTTTCAATTTTAAGGAGTATGAAAAGAGATTAACTATGGACTCACATCATTTTTCTAAGTTTAGTCTCCTTAGCCCGAAAAAGTATAAAATTTACTGAGGATAACTCTCCCGACAAGACGAATATCCCGAGGTGTACCTTTCTCCACTATAATCTAAAATATGGAAAAAGGGTTAAACTCATGCCAGTAGATGTTCTTCTAGACCAATTTAATGAGTGTGAAGGAACAAGGTCACTTGACGATCTTTTCAATTTTGGGGAGTCTGAAAAGAGCTTAACTATGGACTCTGTGGGGGTTCCTTTTTCATAAGTAATCTCCAAGGCCCGAAAAGGGTGATAAACCAAAACCAAGGAGAATGTTCCTTTTTTGAAGATTTTGTCCCTTGGGCCTGAAAAGGGTTAAACTTATGCCTGAGAATACTCTTCTAGCGATCTGAAGTTCCTAGATGATACCTTTATTCATGAAATTGATTGTCTAGACCGAAAAGGGGTAAACTACTGCCGGAAAGATGTGCCTTCAAATTTGAGTTTGGCGAGCGTAAATGGCAACAAGATCGCTCGAAAATATTTTCATGTTTAGAGAGTCTGAAAAGGGCTTAAAGAAGACTCCAGGGATACTTTTCTTAGTTAATACATACAAGATCGAAAAGAATAAATATAGTATCATCAGATGTTTCTTTCAAATTTTAAAGCGAGTTTGAAAGACAACAAAGCATGCTCATTTGGGAGTATCGAGGGTAAGGCCAAGAATGATGGTGCATCAAACGAATGAGGCTTAGTATCATAATCATGACATGGCTAACAAGGAACTTCGAGCCTATAGTCATTACTAACAACATGGATGCCAAAATGCAACAATGATCTACCTAGGGCATCCATGTTAAGGTAGTCTCTACCACCTATTTACAACACTTATAGATACCAATGAAGGTTCTGTGTCGCACTTCGGTGCGGTCGATCCTATGGAAAAGAAGAAAATACAACGAGATGTATAAAGTGGATATGAAATCCTAACTTATATGAAAACAGTTGGAATAAACAACTTTTACCAAAGGATACCAAAAAGTGATCCATCCCTAAAAAAGTTACCAAACCAAAAAGAAAAGGGTGCCAGAACATCCAGTAAGAAACTCAAAAATGGAATCAAGTGATCACCAAACCACGAAAACAGACAAAAGGAGTCAAAAAGTGGGAAAAAAAAGACAAAATATTCTATAAACAGAATCTGACAACCCAATTTCACCATTGCAATTCAAAAATTAACCAAAAGGAGAAAAAAACTCTTTGCTAGAAAAGTTGATTCTGACAGCTTCAGTGGACGAAACAAACTTCCACTTGGACCAAGTAAGTATAAAATCATCCCTCTTGCATTTCAATAATTCATTTATGCATTTATTTGGTTATTTAGGGGGCGTTCTCTCCTAAAAATAACATCATTGTGTGTACGCGGGCTATCCAAGGACAACCTGCATATGTACTTGGGTAGAAAACACTCTTCCCATGTACATACATGATTCTGACAGCTTCAGTGAATGAAACAAACTTCCACTTGGACCAAGTAAGTATAAAATCATCCCTCTTGCATTTCAATAATTCATTTATGCATTTATTTTGGTTATTTAGGGGGCGTTCTCTCCTAAAAATAACATCCTTGTGTGTACGCGGGCTATCCAAGGACAACCTGCATATGTACTTGGGTAGAAAACACTCTTCCCATGTACATACATGATTGTGGCCAATACAACCCGCGTACACCCTTGCAAGCTTGGAAAAACTTAAAAAGAAAGAGCCAACTTCCTCCAATTTTTCATGGAACTGGATGGATGTCCACTATAGGGAGAGGGAACACAAGGATATAAACATATTAGTCGAAGAGGACCCTGCATCCATCGTCGCACTAAAACAATGTGGGCTATGGAAGTTCTTCTAGTTTCCTTTTATGAGGGCCCAAACCATATTACTCAATTCCATCATTGATTATTGGCACTCGAATGCAGAGGCATTCATGCTAGAGGGTCAATCATTAACTCCTATGACTGAGGATATCTACTTCCTGACTGGCCTCTCAAGGAGAGGAGAACTAGTCAATCTGAGGACATTTCCCCCTGGGCCTTTCAACATTGAGGATTACATCTGGATGTATTTCAAGGCCGACACTAAGAAGGCAAGTTATCAGGTGTCGATTCACAAGATCATGAGATTGAATTTTTGAGTGATATTATTACTGATTGGGTAGATTATTGGATCCCCAACCCTACATCAAGCCTCCAAGGAACACATGCACTGTGTCATTCAGTGTCAGGAGGCATATATCTTTGAATGGATCATGACAAATATTATTTGCATGAAGAGACAACTAACAGAGTGTCAGTATGATCCTATGCACCTTGTTCTTTGAGAGGGTTCCCAGTCTCAGTCCCAGAGAGATGGTATGAGGGCATGTGGCCTCCTTCCCAGTGATATGCATATGGGAAGGCTTGATGTCATGAAAGGGGGGAGGGAGGACCATAGAGGCCTTTGACGACAAGTTCTTCGATTAGTGGGCATGCCATATTCCGATGATCGAGGACTACCCCTATGCCAAAATATTTTTTTCCAGGGATCCATAGATTCCCATGCCTATTGGAGAGGAGCGAGGAGAGATAGATAACATGTTTTTAATGTTATTTAATTTTTAATTTCCTTTATATATATCATTTTTATATCTGTATAGATTACTAACTCTTGTGTATCTATTATGTATAGGTGTGGGACCATGCAGAGGACTCGACGACATCCTTGACCATAGGCAGGACCAACAATAGCCGACAGACCAATAGCCGCAGGGGGACCTCCAGCCAGAGAGGCTGAGAGAGTTTTGAGACAAGTGGAACACAACCTCACTCCACTCACTCGCACAGTACCCATGGCCGATATCGAGGATATCCCACCTTCCATGCAACCTCATGTAGTGGGGGTGCCACGGACGTGGGTCCAGCTTTGCCGACATTTTTCCAATGTCGTTGTGCATTATGGAAAGGTCAATAGGACTCGCGTTTAGATAGGATAGACTTTTGATGTGTCGAGGGAAGATTTTGTACATGTATTTTTGAGGGCATAATCGCAACAATGTATACTTAACATTATTTTTGAGGCATTCGCGCCCACTGTTGGGGCAATTCAATTGCTTAAATTGCTTTCATTTAATTATCAACCAGGGATGATCGTAAGCTTGTGATGATGCCAATAAAATATATGCAGGAGTAGGAATCTAACTCTAATCTAAGAAAATTCAATCAAATCCTAACTCTTTCATTCCACTTAATAAGACTTAGTTGTTGTAGGAAAGAAAACACTAGCTCCCTTTCAGGA